>APFE030966635.1:0-28065 GCA_000404065.3 Pinus taeda
ATAGTTTATTAAACTTTAAAACCTATGGATTTAACTATAATTAGTGCATGCATGTGAATGTAAATTATGCAGAAATGTAGAGAACGAAAAAAATAAGCACACACACACATAAGACACAATATATTCTCTCTATGAAACCCTTTTGGGAGAAAACCCAACTCAAAGGTGAGGTCACTTCGCTCTCTTTCTCTGTTTGAAAATATGGTTGCATGTACAAAGAAGTAATCCCTGTGGCCCGTGGGTTGCTAGAGTGCATAGATCCTCTCTTTGTGCTCTACCTCCTATCTCTCCTAATTATCTTTGGTCAACTATGGAACAAAATTCTCTCGAAAGAATGGAATGTCTCCTCCTCCTAGTGGCCTGGTTATAACACAGCCTGATAGCCTACTAGTGGTTAAGTTTAACTACATCAACTCTTAACTAGAGTTATAATATAGACTCTTATAGAGTTTTTAACATCACAAACATGTGTCTAGTCCTTTTTCCATGAATAATGGGGGCTGGCACGACATCCTCCCAAACTATCGTTGTGAAATCAAGAATGTCAACTTCTTAGTGGCATAACTTTAGCATATAGATTCTGAATGATGCGCTTCTTGTGTCATTGGAAAGGTCTCGTGTGCATAAAAAGGTGGACTATTAGAGTGATAAAGTTTTACTCCAAAAAAACGTCATTTGATGCCTCAAAACGTTCCTAGAATGTTTGAGATCCCATTACCCCAAACTGGCCCCGTTGGTAAAAATAGTCCTGTGACCTAATTCCTCCACTTTTTCCACTCCAAATACATTGAAATAGATAAAAAACAATATAATAATCCAAATCGAATCATAATTATTTAATCTCTATAAAAAAATAATACAAAATTATAGTAAAAATTAAAAAATTTCTCTTTCTTATTTTCATTTATTTTTACTTTAAATTATGGAAACTATATTAAAAATTTAACTTTGAATATTAATATTTATATAAAAAAACAACTACTTTATTACTAATTCCGATCAAATTTCTCCCCTTATTTATTTATTTTTATTCAAATTATGAAATTTTAATTATGAATGTTTACATTTCATATATCTGGGAGGCTTTTTAACTATATTAATTTGTAAAAAATTATTATACTATATTTACAGAGAGGAGGACACTTATCTTTTAATACCACGATTTCCCGATACAATTAATTTATAATAATAATGGAACAAATTCTCTCTTATTTACAACCTATATGGACTTAAATTATTATAATTAATATCTGTTTTAAAACTTCAAACTTTTAGAAAAAAATTATATATAATTATTAAAGTCATTTTACATTATTTTATGATAGCATAAGATGTAAAAAATGAAATCCATCAAGTTGGTTATCTATGTTACTTATTAGTCCCTGCCCTCCAGGCTGGCAGGGACTATAGTAATCGATTTGGGTCGATAGCATTAGTTTGACCCGATAATCAATAAACTTATTTGAACTTAAAACAAAGTTTCTTCGGATGTCACATGAACCGATACAATATTTTATATTTTCCTTTGCTTTTAATCAATCAAAAGCATTTTCATCTTATTTGGCCTCAAAACGAGGTATGGAGGCTCAAAAGTTAGGAAACAATGGGCAGAAGTACAAGTAATTAGAGCAATTCGAACACTTGATGAAGTAATGCTATGTTCGCCTTAGCATTAATCTCCAAACATTTAATGTTAAGAAAATGTATGGCGAACTTATGGCGTATGGCGTATTTTGTTTGAAGGTTGGCAGCTGTTGGCAGCTGTTGTGCATGAAGTGGTGTACGTGTCTGCCAAGAGTTATTTTAGGCACCGCCTTGTTTAGACTCCACTGCCATATATTCCAGAGATCCTTGTTCAGACTCCACTGGCGTATATTCCAGAGATTCAGCATCGTTTTCGGCCTCTTCAAGAGTTAGAGGAATGCAGCGAATTCATATGCTGGCAAAGAACAGTAAGAACAATAAAGTGCTGGCAACGAATAGTAAGAACAGTCAGTAATGTTTACATTAGGATAGAGTAAGAACAATAATGTTACAGTAAGAACAGTAATGTTTACATTAGGATAGAGTAAGAACAATAATGTTTACATTAGGATACAGTAGAAATCATTTTCTAACCTCTTTCCAATTTCCAATTAGTGAATTCAGCCCTAACGCATGGTGCTCATGTGGAGAGAGGAAATTCAAAGAATCATGTGCAGAGAGGAAATTCAAAGAATCAAAGCCAAGAATCCTGACATAAGGCACAAGGAGGCCTTCAGTGCCACTGCAAAAAATGTGATCCTTTTACATGTGTTATTACTGTTAGTATATACGTTGATGTATTTTTCATACCTGAAATTTATGCAGCACCTGAAAGCTGCTACTTCTACTAATTCATGTGCACAAATTTAACATAAATACTATATACCAACATAGGAAAACCTCCTTAAATTTATCTCTTTTAAAAGACGTAGATGATATAATTTACCCATAAGTAGTCGTACCTGTAAGTCGGTGATCCATACGAGTCGTTACTGAGTGGATAACTGGAATAGTTAGCAGTGCCCCTCTGAGTAGCAGTGGCGTGTTGAGAATTAATTTTAATAGCACAGCTCTGTTTGTTTCCCCAGACTATCCCGCCCCATGCTTTTTGTTCTTCCCTGATAACAATACCCTGTTCCTGGAATTGCTGGAATCAAAACGAAAAGATTAAACACTGTCTACTCTGTCTCACAAATAGTTAGCTGCATGCGAATCTCTCTTGTTTTGTTTGGGTGCAGAATGAATCCATTCAACTCAAAGAAACGGTGATGTGTAAAAGCCAATCAACTTTGAATTCAAAAAAATAAAAATAAAATTGAGAAAGAAGACGCAGAGCATTTGATGTTTAACCTGTTGGTCTAGTGAATTATTAGGATTAACGAATGAAACTTACCTTCCAGCGGTCGCGCAAGCCCTTCAAGGTTGCGTAATCAAATTCTACGGGATCTCACGGCTCAATATTACATATTAACTCCAACAAAACTTTAAGGGAAGAAATCTGAGCAAATGGGGTATTTATCATGAGAATCCAGAGAACTAAGAAACCCTAAATAAGGAAATGGTTCAAGTAACAAACTCCCAAAACCTGCACCACAATTAATGGAATTATATGACGAAACCCCAAAGGAAGAGTAGTATCAATATTTAGTCGGGTTCTAAATACAGTAAACAAAGAACTCTGGCAACGATTAGAAAAATTCTTTTATTAAATAAAAAAGTTATTGTTCCAGAAAACAACCAATCACAGAAGGGTTACTGTTAGAGTATAACCAAACATTGGCAACGCACAACCTTAACAATTTATATCCCTCTACAGATTATAAGAAATTCGGGAGTATCACTCTCAGAACTGAAGAGTTTCCCTCAAAACCCTAAATATTATTGGAAAACAACTTGAAACCTCAGGAGAAGTGCTCTTGCGACCGCAGGAATTGCAGGCATGGAAGCAATTTGGCTTGATATGCCGAAAACTGGTTCTTATGCTACTGGAGATGATGCTGGTGGATATGAACCGACTTCTGAATCTACTGATGATTTTGGTGTTGTACCGACTGCTGAACCAACTACTATCCTTGCTCCCTATGCTATTGCTGCCATCCTTGTCCCCAGTGCTTGCTCCTCTCCCACTGGATATAGATATAGTTCTGCTACGGGTGCTGTTTTCTTAGATACTTACTGGCTTGATCTCTATGATACGAAGATGTTTCTCCTGAAAACTTTTCAAAACAAATTTCACTCACAGACTGGAGCGGCTTTGTGAGAGAGCGTGCCCGACTGCTACACAGCGATGCCTGGTTCGATTTGCAAATGAGAGAGATGAGGGGGGACCTTCACGTCGAGTTTGGAGGGTAGGTATTTGTCATGGTTGTCCTGCGCCACGTTTCGCTCATGCATGAAATGTCAAAAGTATACGTCATGCAATCTTATAGTATTTCTACGCTCGATTGGCTAGTAATATATGTTGCAGGGTTTCTTATAATATTTCTAAGCTGGATTACATAGTAACATATATTATACCTTCCGTTAGATATTAATATTGTATCTGACAACGCCTAGTGTATGTTGCAATTATTACTGAACAATACAATAAAGTTTTACAGGCCGTCATTATGCCTATGCTCCCCGAGCTTTTCTGCCTAACCAAAGTCAAGTGCGTCTATCATAACTACTTCAATGCCAACTTAAATTTTAAATTTCAAGTATATTTTTTAATTATTTTAATGTAATTGACTATTTATTTGATAAATAATTTTGAAATACAATTCCATAACTAATTATAATTATTCCAAATAAAATCAAATCATCTCTTTCACACACCGTTCAATCATTCATTCGATGATTATTTTCGTCTTTCATTATCTTTACATTTAATATTTAAGTTTTTCTTTATACACTCAATAACTCATTTCCTTTTTTCTCCCGAAAAAAATATTGAAATTAGTCGATTAAATTTATGTAAATTGTAGTAGATATCGAGTAAAATAAACCCCAAAAAAAACACTAGCACCAACCTCACTCTAATGCACTCCTCTAATACAATCTAAATATATGGCCAAGTTCCCCAAAAGTAACCGTAAGATAAAAAGTTGCTTAACTCTATGAAGCACACTGTAGACACTCCTAACAGTTGCCATGTTTCACCTTGCACAATGTTCAGTGAAAATTGACCAAACACAGCACATCATATCAAATCTACCTTTTACAAAGTTGATAACATACGATATTGAATGTAGTTCTCAACATTTAAACGTAATACTTTTACAAAGCAAAACAAATTCTCTCAATCTGCCCCTAAAATTACTTTTAATCACTAGTATCGCCAATTACATACGGATCCAAATTTTAATGAATGTAAAGTACTGCTAAAACGGAATTTGAATTTCACGACTACCACTTACTTTAACAATAACTAAATGTAACGATATCAAACCAGCGAAACTAACAATTTCGTTATTACAAGTACACAGAATATTTACTAATGGAATGCAGACAAATAGGAAATATACTAGCAGCTGTAAGGATATAAAGATTGTTCTAAAAAATAATAATGGAATGCAGACACATAGGAAATATACTAGCAGCAGTAAGGATATAAAGATTATTTTAAAAAATAATAGCTATATAGGAACTCACCTCAAGCTGAATGAATGACCAGGATGTACGAGGACAGTGTCATCTCGTCTGCGCTAGAAACACAGCACCACCTCCTATACTCCAGGACAATCTCATCTACTCGCACTTTCTCTGTATATCCCACATAAACACAAATAGTTTTATATAGATCTACTTGTATAGTGTCATTTTGGCTTTCTGGGGAACAAAAAGCTTGTGCAGCTGCCTCCAGGGTCCATGGGCTGGCCATATATAGGAGAGACCTTTAAGCTCTACTCTCAGAATCCCAATGACTTCTTCGCTGCTAAACAAAAGAGGTGGTTATGGAATTCAATCATTTATTGTTTTGATTCCATGATTTACTTGACACTAAAGTATGAAAATCTGCAACTTTTTTTTAGTTATGGGGCTCTGCCTGCAACTCTCAGGCATGGCTTCCCTGGCTTGCTGCTGAACTATTCTTAGTAATCCCTTTTAGCTGCGCTGTGAAGTTTTCACCGAATGGCCCTAGCTTGCTGCTAAACTATTATTAGTAATCACCAAATGGCTTGTGGATCCTTCCGCACTTCAGATAACCATGCAAGCAATCAGAAACAAAGCGAAACAATGGCTTTTTCTGGTTCGCTGGTACATGAAACAATGGCTGGCTGGCTTGCTTGTCTGTTGTCTGCTAGAATTAACTGCTCTTTGACTATAGATCAAGCTCAAAGTTGCAAGAGTATTGACAGGGCAGGGACTAGCTGCCCCACAGCCACTCTTGTTTATATTAAATTTGAAGTATATGTTGAATGTGTTCATATCAAATTCGAAGGATATATCGAATATGTTTACAGATTAAAACATGTACATACATTGTTAAACTTTTAATAGTCAAGGTTCTTTGATTTACAAAGAAAAATATCTCATATACACCAGTTTAATGTGTAAATCAAAATAAAAAAAAATAAATATTATTGTTTATATTTTTTTAACACAAGTTATCCATGCTTGTTGACCTTCAATTTTGCGGCAATTTGATTCTCAAAAATCTGAGAGCAAAGTTAACCCTTAACCCCTTAACTTTGGTGCATACCCGTGCATGGTCTATTCAATAACATTAATCAAATAAAAATGAGTATAGTGGTTTTTTGGGTAAGTATTATTGAAAGATAAATTGGTTAATATGTGTTTAATACAATAAGGGTTCTTTACAAATTGTATAACTAGTTTGGTAATACTTTTTTTCAAGAGTGGTGATGTCAATAATTGTTGAAATGATAATTTCAACTGTAGCAAAAATTAAACAGCGACAGCAAACTGTTTTTCTTTATCTTTGCGATGCGATCTTATCGCATATTGCAAATCGCATGCATGACCCAGTTGCCCTCTGCTACGTCCTGTGTTTTCTGGCGATTGCGATGTTGTGATGCGATCCGATCACAAATCACAAATCGCAAAATCGCTCCTATATGTTCGTGCTCCATTTTCTCTTACGCAGATTGTGATCCTGCGATGCGATCCAAATTGCAAATCGCACATCTCATTTTTAAACCGATATTTATTGTCAGTCGTCCAATTAAAATCAAGGTTGATGTATAGGCCTGCAGCAAATGAACTTGACGTGAAGTGAAAGTAACATTTTGACCGCCGATTTTGTCAGTAAAACAGTAAATGTAATTTATTGTGGGTTGGTAAACATTGGTAAGATTTTAATTTTATTGTTTTTTATTATTCACGGGAGTATGAAATAGTTAATATGTATTGTTATGTTTCGTTGGTTTTTTTTGGAGAAGAGACGTGAGTGAAGAACGCAACAGCGCATATGTGAAAAATACACAGTAGTGTAAATGTAATTTTCTTTTGTAATGCACAACAGTGCAGAGAAGGTTCTTTGTTGTTGAAATGAAATAACCAACAGCATGAATGAAAAGTTTTTTTTACACACAGCAGTGTAAATTTTTTTGTGGATAGACAGAGTAATATTTTTCTTGTGTGTGGAACTGAAGCGTTCCTGTGTAATCATTCTGATAGAGGAAGACCAATCTTTTGTAACAACAGCGTTTTAATGAATACAAGTTTTTATGTGTGTTGCTGAAACTCTGTTCTCAGAAAACAAATTTTAGTTTCCGTTGTGTAAAGAAACAGAGCATTATTCTCTGTTCGTTTTGTTTGGAATCATTAGAAATTCCCAACAATGGTATCAGAGCTTGTCCAGGCTCTTTGAAGGTGTCAAAGAAGCTGAAGGAAGGATTTTTGCTGGAGAAGCTCAGCAAAATGAAGACTCAGTGAAGAATCCAAGGTATTTCTCAAGCTAGTTTTTTATGTTACTGTTGAAGACAGTGAGTTGTTTTCAAATACACAGTCAAGTATTTGAAGCATAGTTATGAGTGCAAGAATGGCCAGCACCAGCACCAGCATGGGTATCTGTAACACTCAACTTCCACAATTTAATGGGAAAAACTATGACTATTGGGCAATAACCATGAGAGCCCTGTTTGCCTCACAAGATTTATGGGAATTTGTTGATGATGGTTTTGAAGAACCAACAGATGAAAATGAGTTTAATAATTTAACTCAGGTAGAGAAAGAATGGTTGAAGAGCTATAAGAAGAAGGATTCTAAAGCCCTCCTCTTCTTATATCAAGCAGTGCATGAGAGTGTGCTTCCAAGGATAGCAGCAACCAAGACATCCAAAGAAGCATGGAAAAATTTCAAGATAGCCTATCAAGGCATGGAGAAAGTGAAGACAACAAAACTACAGTTGCTGAGGAGAGATTTTTGGAATTTGTGCATGAAGGAGTCAGATAATATTGACTCATTCTTCACACATGTGATTGGCTTGGTCACACAAATAAGGTCTCATGGAGAGATTTTTGAAGAAAGGAGGATTGTGGAGAAACTATTGAGGGTCCTACCCTCAAAGTTCGATGTGATTGTCACCACCATAGAAGAGACAAAGGATCTCACAAATTTCTCAGTTGATGAACTACATGCATCACTGAAAACACATGAGTAGCAATTGAGTAGAAATGAAAACTCATCTCTAGAGCATGCCTTCAAGACCCAGATGTCCTTTGGAAGAGGAAGAGGTCAAGGTAGAGGAAACAAAAGAGGAAGAAGAAGCCAAAACAAAAGTGGAAGAAATAGTCCAGCAAACACTCAAGGAAGAGGCAGCAATCCAAATCAGAACCAAGGCCAAGGCAACAGCCAACAAAGTGGACAACATCATGCTCAAGGACAAAGGTATGAAAAATCCAATGTCCAATGTTATTATTGTAAAAAATATGGGCGTTATGCAAATGAATGTAGGAAGAAGCAACATGATATGTGTAATAGAACTAGTGCAAATATCACTAGAGAAAATATCTGCCAAGATAATGTGTTGTTAGCTTGTAATATGGCTGAAATAAAGAGTGAAGATATATGGTTTCTAGACTCCAGTTGCAGTAACCATATGACAGGGAACATAGCCATGTTTTCTAAGTTAGATCAGAGTGTGAAGTCACAAGTCACAATTGGGACTGAGAGTAAAATTTCTATTATGGGAAAAGGAGAAGTAAAAATCTTTATAAAGAGAGGTGAAAAGAAAACCATAGCAGATGTTTATTATGTTCCTGGAATGAGATGTAACCTCTTAAGTATTAGACAGCTTGTTCAAAAGGGTTACAATGTTTACTTTGAGAATGATGTATGCAACATCATAGATAGAAAACCCAGCAAACTATGTATTGTTGAAGTGAAAATGACAAGGAACAGGATGTTCCCTCTCAGGATAAAAGCAGTTTTGAAGGATGGAGTTGAAATTGCAGCAGTTACACAAGAGGCTTTCCAAAGCGAACTAAAGGATGAAAATTGGTTGTGGCACTTGAGATTTGGACATCTCAACTTTGGAGGTCTTAACTTGTTGAGTAGAAAAGGAATGGTAAGAGAATTACCATTGATAGAGAAACTAGACAACGTTTGTGAAGGTTGTATCTTGGGGAAACAACACAGAGAAAGTTTTCCATCAAGGAAAAGCATAAGGGAAAAATCACCCTTAGAAATTGTCCACTCAGATTTATGTGGACCGATGCAAACTCCATCACTTGCAGGTAGCCTCTATATACTAACATTCATTGATGATTTCACTAGAAAAACATGGGTTTATTTCCTGAAGAACAAAAGTGAAGTGTTTAAAATTTCACAATTTCAAAGCACTTGTAGAAAACCAAAGTGGGCTGCATATCAAAGTTCTAAGAACTGATAGAGGAGGTGAGTATATCTCCAAAGAATTTCTACATTTTTGCAAAGAAAATGGAATTCATAAGCAGTTTACCACGAGGTACACTCCGCAACAAAATATTGTTGCTGAAAGGAAGAATAGGACAATCATGGATATGGCGAGGAGCATGCTGAAGGAAAAGAATTTGCCAAATGATTATTGGGTTGAAGCTGTACATTGTGCAGTGTATATTTTGAATAGGTGTCCTACAAAAGCAGTCATGAATATAGTGCCGGAAGAAGTATGGAGTGGGAGAAATCAAGGAGCCACCCACATGAAAGTTTTTGGATGTGTGGCTTATGCACACATTCCAGATTAGCTAAGGAGTAAGTTGGACAGCAAAGGGGAGAAATGTATTTTCATTGGATACAGTGAAGAATCCAAAGCTTATAGATTGTATAACCCATCCACCAAGAAGTTTTTTGTGAGCAGAGATGTTCAGTTCATTGAGGAGGAAGCTTGGGATGGAAGCATAGAGAAAACAGTGAATGTTAAAAACTGTTTGTCTCATGATGAAGATGATGAGGAGATGGCTTAAATCCATCCCCAAACAGTAGCGCTAACACAAGGGCAGTAAGGGACACCCTTGAGGAGAAATGAAAGTTCTTCTCCAAGCACACCACAAGGAGGAAATTCAAGTGCGTCTTCAAGCACTTGTACACCAAATGAAAGAGGTAAGAAGTTCAGAGATTTAAGTGACATTTATGATGAAGGTATGAATTCTTTATTTTCTTTATATTGTCATGTTGATGGTCCTATTCATTTCGAAGATGCAATTAAGGATAGGAAATGGATAGAAACGATGGATGACGAGATTAATTCCATAGAAAGAAACAAGACATGGGCTTTGGTTGAGCTACCAAAAGGAAAAGAAGTCATTGGAGTTAAATGGGTCTATAAGACCAAGAGTAATGCTGAAGGCAAAATAGAAAGACACAATGCAATACTTGTTGTCAAAGGATATAAGCAGCAGTATGAGAGAGACTATGAGGAAACTTTTGCACCGGTTGCTTGGATGGAAATGGTGAGAGTAGTGTTGTCCATAGCAGCACAAAACAAGTTGAAAGTTTACCAAATGGACGTGAAGTCAACATTTCTAAATGGAGTGTTAATTGAAGAGGTCTACATTGAACAACCTCTAGGCTATGAAAAGAACAGCCAAGAGCACAAAGTGTGCAGATTGAAGAAAGCTCTTTATGGGCTGAAGCAAGCACCAAGAGCATGGTACGGTAGGATAGATTCCTATCTACCAAAAAGGGGATTTGAAAAGTGTGAGGGAGAACCCACCCTCTACATCAAAGAAAAAGATGGTAAAATACTAATTGTTGTGTTATATGTTGATGATGTTATTTTTACAGGTAATGATGATTATCTTATTGAAAATTTCAAAACAGTCATGAAAGAAGAATTTGAAATGACTGACATGGGTTTGCTGAGATACTTCTTAGGAATAGAAGTAGAACAAAATGGAAATGAGATTTTTATCTCACAAATGAAATATGTTAATGAAGTGTTGGAAAGATTTAATATGCAGGAGAGCAAAGCAGCAATCACTCCCACAGTCATGGGATTAAAACTCAGCAAAGAGGACAGTAACAAGGATTTTGATCCTAGTTTATACAAAAGCATAGTTCGCAGCCTTATGTATTTAACTGTAACTAGGCCGGATATAATGCATGCTATTAGTTTAATTTCCAAATTCATGGAGAGGCCAAAAGAAGCACATTGGCAGGCAGCAAAAAGAATTCTGAGGTATGTTAAAGGTACTAAAAGGTTTGGCATTTTATATACTGCTTCAAAATGTTCAAATTTAATTGGATACACTGAGAGTGATTGGGCTGGAAGTGTAGATGATCGGAAAAGCACATCCAGTTATATTTTTCACATGGGTTCAAGAGCTATTTCATGGGCTTCTAAAAAACAACCTATTGTAGAGTTGTCTACAACAGAGGCAGAATACGTGGCAGCTACAGCAGCAGCATGTCAAGCAATTTGGATGAGAAGAATGTTAAGGAGCTTATGCCAAGAGCAGGCAAAAGGAACTGTGATTTTTTGTGACAATAGCTCGGCTATTGCATTATCCAAAAATTTCGTGTTTCATAAGAGAACGAAACACATTGACACAAAGTTCCATTACATCAGAGAATTGGTAAACAATGGAGAAATCATTTTAAAACATTACAGAATTGAGGAGCAGGTTGTAGACATTCTGACCAAACCATTGGGACAGAAAAGATTTGAATTTTTGAGGAAATGTCTGGGTATGACCGATAACCCAGCAGTTGAAATTAAAGCGGAGTGTTGAAATGATGATTTCAACTGCAGCAAAAATTAAATAGTGACAACAAATTGTTTTTCTTTACCTTTGTGATGCGATCTTATCGCATATCGCAAATCGCATGCATGACCCAGTTGCCCTCCGCTACGTCCTGTGTTTTCTGGCGATTGCGATGTTGCGATGCGATCTGATTGCAAATTGCAAATCGCAAATCACAAAATCACTCCCATATGTTCGTGCTCCATTTTCTCTTACACAGATTACGATCCTGTGATGCGATCCAAGTCGCAAATCGCACATCTCATTTTTAAACCGATATTTACTGTCAGTCGTCCGATTAAAATCAAGGTTGATGTACAGGCCTGCAACAAATGAACTTGACGTGAAGTGAAAGTTACATTTTGACTGTCGTTTTTGTCAGTAAAACAGTAAATGTAATTTACTGTGGGTTGGTAAATGTTGGTAAGATTTTAATTTTATTGCTTTTTTATTATTCACGGGAGTATGGCATAGCTAATATGTATTGTTATGTTTCGTTGTTTTTTTGGAGAAGAGAGGCGAGTGAAGAACGCAGCAGCGCGTATGTGAAAAATACACAGCAGTGTAAATGTAATTTTCTTTTGTAATGCACAGCAGTGCAGAGAAGGTTCTTTGTTGTTGAAATGAAATAACCAGCAACGTGAATGAAAAGTTTTCTTTACACACAATAGTGTAAATTTTTCTCTGGATAGACAGAGTAATAATTTTTTTGTGTGTGTGGAATTGAAGTGTTCCTGTGTAATCCATCTGATAGAGAAAGACCAATCTTTTGTAACAGCAGTCTTTTAATGAATACAAGTTTTTATGTGTGTTGCTAAAACTCTGTTCTCAGAAAACAAATTTTAGTTTTCGTTGTGTAAAGAAACAGAGCATTATTCTCTGTTCGTTTTGTTGGGAATCATCAGAAATTCCCAACAATAATCCCTCTAATTATAATAAATTTGTGCGAAGATTATTTGATAAAATTGGTTAAGCTATGATGAAGTAGTACATGTGTGGAAGTTTTTGATGGTTGATCCCAGTTAAAACATTTAGTGTACATTGTCAATTCATATTGAAAATTGTGAATGGTTCACCTACCATGTGAAAATTGTAATAGTTGACACATATATGGTAAAATATTTTTTAAAATTGAAAAAATTTAATGCAATTTAGAAGATAAAAAATTAAATTTATATTATGAGGATAATATTATATTCAGAAAAAATAAATAAATAAATAAATATAAAAAAAAAAAAAAAAAAAATCATTTTATATTGGAAGTAATGCTTCCATGTGTTATTGTGAATCCCTAGGTGTTAATTTAAATGTAGTTGTTTTCCATGTGTGAATTGTATTAGCTATCTAGATCCACTATCCTAGGATCTAGAAGAGTTATGCATTCTTTTATATATATATGTAACCATTGTGATTAATAAAAGATAGTATGTGATTTGTTGTGTGCACAATTTCTCTTTCGGTTCTCTATGAAAATTTCTAACATGGTATCTAAGAAGATTCAACCCTCACTTTCCCATAAAAAAAAAAAATGACTTTCCCATTAAAAAAAAACGGTTGTGATCATGGAATGTTGAGCAATATTAATTCTCTGTACATAGAGTAAGCTTAGGACTAGTGTTATTGTGTGAGAATAAATAGTTTAGTTTTTTGTGTGACTGATATTAGATGTGTGTTTGTACGTGTGTAAGTTAGAGAGTCGCCTACTTGCAGAAAAATAAGATCATAGTTGAGTATCACAGAAAAGGAAAAAAAAGGCACGATGTGTCGCTTTTCTTTAAGAGTCGAGTGTATTCTCCTTGATCTGGTTCAAATTAAAGGTGACCATCTCTAGGGGAAGGTCACGTTGGTGATCAAAGAGATGATGCACGTGAATGACGAGGACGTGAGCTGCACAGTGGGATCTGAGTGCATTCAAACTCAGTGGCATGAAAAATGAGTTGCTTGCATTGTGTGCACTATTTTTTGGCTGTGGGGAGGCGGATTTCGTTTCTCACTTCTGTGGGGACGAGATCTCTGCATCAGATTTCGTTTTGCTGGTTGCAGAGTCACTAAAAATGGCGTGGCAGAGCTTGGAAAATGTGAATCGCTTCACAACACTTTCGAGCTTGGTGGATAGGAGCTTAAAAATTTATATCAGCACATCGCTCTCTATCTCAATTCATTCTTGAGGGATACATCTGCCAATTTCGTTTCCATCACGCCAAAGAGGAATGGGAATTGCTACCAATAGACAACATTGTGAACATATTATTCTTTGTCGTGTTTGTGGAGATCACAATTTAGTTATTCTCTTGCTGGTAAGTAATACTATTACAGTTGATTATGAGAGCACCTCTTCTGTCGTTTCATGTAGATAGGCACAAAGTGAATAACGCTTCTCATGAATATCTTGTGGTCGTGTAAGTCTGTGCTATTGGGAAATCACAGGAATTACTTCGTTTTGGTTCATTTTTGGATTATTGTCCCAGTTGTTTCAATTTTTTTTAATATTGTGTCCAGGTTTATGGTGGCAGTGCTTATATGGGCCTATAGTGGGTCAACGTTTTAGTGTTTAATTTGGGGCTCTATTTGAATGTTTGATATGTAAAGTTATCGTGATTCTATTGTAATTATATAAAAGATTAGTTAATGAACAAAAAAATATCTTTTAGTTAATGCTTCTGTATATTCTTTTATATTCTTTTGAAAGAATATCTCATTGATTTGTTCATTTGACTATATCATATGTTGATGGGTCTTGTTGTGCTTTGGGTTTCAAGAGTATCACCTACCAGAGATTTTTGTGACTATTTAAGTGTGTATATAAAAAAAGGTCAGTTGTATAATGGACTATTGGATAAGCTCAATATGTAGACAACTACTCTATATAACTAGACGTGCGTATTTCAATGCATACTAGTAGGATGGAAGCATGCCTATAAAGATATTATGTATCTAGGCTATTCTTCAGGGTAGTCAAGAAGTGTCAATTGTATAAGGTTCGTCAATAATGATCAAAGGCATTTATGTTTTAAATAGAGGTCAACTGACAACTTAAAGATGTGGTGGTGAATAAAGAATAATGTTTGCTAGATTCTAGAATGGATGTGAGTGTTGATGAAGACCAGTCATACATGGATCATATTCTTATTGTAATGTGTGTTTTCTATATTTGTTACATGTAAACATTAAAAGAGGGTATTGGAAGTAATTCTTCCACGTGTTATTGTCAGTCCCTACTCCCTAGGTGTATATTTAGAAGAAATTGTTTTCAATGTATGAGTTGTATTAGCTATCTAGATCCACTATTCTAGGATTAAGAGAGTTATGTATTCCTATATATATTTGTAGCCATTGTCGAATTAATAAAAGATAATATGTAATTTGTTGTGTGCACAATTTCTCTGTCCACTTTATATGGAAATTTCTGACATTTTAAATTTTCTAACTTAATACAATTTAGACACTACAAAGTTAAATTTAGATTTCAAAGATAATATTACATTGAGGAGATTTAAAAACAAAATTATTTAAACTTTGTAATGGAATGCAATTTAAACACTGCAAAAATTATATTTGTAATTGAATGCAATTTAAACACTGCAAAATTATATTTATATTTCAAGGATAGTATTACATTGAGAATCTAAAAACAAAATTATTTAAAGTTTGTGTTTGGATACCATAAAATTAGTCCTCAACAAAGGCTCATTGATTCCAAGCCATACGTAAATGTGATGTCAAGGAGACACTGGAAACCCATGTTAGTTCCCAAATAAATATTGTTGTTGTAATGGCAGGCTTGCTAATTGGATTTGCGTGGTAGTGTTAGTGTATTAAATCCCACTTTTTTATCTCTTTTAATACTTCATAATTCAGAGTTAACATATATAAATACTTCATAATTCAGAGTTAACATATTATATATAATAATAATATATTCCAACGTAGATATATTATGCTTTCTATTTATTTTTGTAATATATATAAAAGTAAATGTTATATATGAATTAATATTTAGAATTAAATTAAATATATATTTTTAAAAGAAATAAAAATATATATATAATATATATATATATAATATATATATATATATATATTATTTTATTTATTTATATAAAGTTGATAAAAATTAAATTAATTAATAGGAGGAAGAATGAAGAGTTCAGGGTTTTTCATTTTGTTGTGATGTGAATTGTATTGTCGCTAAGTTTTTGTTTTCTTCTGGTGCTCGATAACTTAGGGTGTTGGAGCTATGATGTGTGTATGGCCCGAGACATGGTTAGTTCTAGGTTCTTTTGGAGGTGTTTCTACCAATTTTATGCTATTGTTTGTCAATGGTCGTTGAAGACACATGCAGATTCGACTTAATGAATGCTTTCACTGTCAAGGCCCTTTCCTTGAGTTAAACTAATTTTCAAAGTGCAAACAGGTGTCCAATTATTTGTTATGATGTTATCTTCTCACAAATTGTGCTATGTACGATGTGTATGGAAACACGTGATGGAGAAGGATTTTATGCTTATGGATTTTCTTCAATTCATTTCCCATGTTTTGTCTTGGCTATAGAATAGACAATTATGGAAAAGAACCCTTTTCAAATTTTCATAAAAAATCTAAATGGAAAGACCACACTCCTATCAATTAGGGAATCAAACATAGTAGAAATTTAAAATAGAGTATTCAAAGCTGTTTTGGCATCTCTGCATCTTCACAATGCTTGATATTTGAACAAAAACTGCCACATAACTCTTTCTGAATGAATGACTATTGTATCCCGAGGAATGCCACCATTATATTCAATCTAAGGTTGTGAGGTGGAGCTTTAGGTTCTAGAAATCCTAGTGGATTTGTATCTTTCAAGCATTCAACCAAAATGAAGGTCTCCAACCCTGCTAAACAGATCCAAAAGACTCTAGGCCTGTATAATGTAGAGCGAATGTACCATGCTCCAGCAATGAAAGTAAATTTTCCATATGTAAACTCTCTCCTCTCCACTCTCAAATCCAAGACTCTTACTTGTAGGTTTAATGGTTTTTGGCCTAAATCTGATGCATTGTATCAATTGTTTTTTTCCTCTTGGACACCCAATTGTGACCTTTATTTGTCTTCAAGAAGCTTCTTTATTGTTCAATTTGTGACATAAATGACTTGGAGTGTGTCTTGAATGAAGGGCCATGGTTATGGGGTAGAGCGAGGCTCTTCATTACTCCATGGTTCTCATAATTTTATGCTACAAATATGGTGGTTATAACAATGTTGATTTGGGTGAGACTTCCAAATCTCCCTCTTCCTTTCTAGCACAAGTCCTAGAGGATATTGGAAATACATTGTGATAATTTAAAATGATGGATATAAAAAGAATATAAAAATGTATATTTTCTTTTTCCAGAGTTTGTGTTGAGATAGACCTTAGCAAAGGTCTACCTAACCACATCCATCTGAATCATAAAATCTTCCAATGGACCCAAGTATTAAATCATGAGAACACACTTTCAAATGTTGTACATGTTTTCAAATAGGTCACTTGTAGAACTCATGCCCTCACACAAAAAAGAATCCAAAGTAGAGAATGTGGTCATTTCATAAGCCAAAAGGCTAGCATGTATTAGAACCTTAACTCACACAAGAAGAAGAAGGAAATATGGAAATTCAACCAAGAAAAACATATGTGGATGTTCAGGCACAATAGGGTAATCACGCAAAAGAGGGTACTATGGAAAGGTCTGAGTGTGCATCCCAAAATCAGATGGGCCCTATCTCTATAGAGATTCAGACACATGATGGGTTGGGGGGCACAAAATGAGCACATGTAATTGATATTTTGGATTCTAATAAAGAAACCACACAATCATCATCAAGAATATATCTAGAATTGGTTCTTGTTGAACCAAAATCAAAGGGTTAACAAAAAGTGAAAAAAAAGAAAGGAAAAAAAGACAATTTAAACGATTATTTCCACATTTAGTTTTTGTGATGGTTGCTATCTGAGAAAACCACATTGCTGGTACAAGGGGAACAACAAATCATTGTTATCTCAGCAAACCATAGTGCTGGTACAGGGGGAACAACAAATCATTACTATCTTTGCAAACCACCGTGCTGGTAGAGGACGAAAAACACATCATAACTATCTTAGCAAACCACAGTGCTAGTATAAGGCAAACATCGAATCATTTTTCCCAGCCACACAGTCTGTAAAAACATAGTTGAAATATCCCTTCATAACTCCCCAACCAAGGATATTTTTGGAAACTCAACTGCAAGTTACCAAATTGACCCTGCTCTGCACAAAACCCAGATTATAGAATTTTGAATTTCTTCTTCTTTTGATTAGAAATTGACCCACAAATTTGATGACGGTTTTCCCTTACAATTTTTTCTTTCTTTTGTTGGCTTGATACAGAGTGCTCTGTATTCTTGAATATGTTATGTAAATGACTCTTTCCAATACACAATCTTGGGTGAAAAAGAACTAGATTAGAATATTAACTAAAATGTGATTCTCCAGGTTCTCATTTAAATGTAAATAATAAAGAAAATACAGTGCATGAATTCCTCATTCAACGCAGCAATTTAAAGACCAAATAAATTTCAATCTCCAAATATTAATATAACAGTTCACAAATCTCACAAGCACGTACAAAATAAATGTCTCACACACACTTAGAAATTTCAATTTGTTGATTAAAAAACACTATTCTAAGAAATGTTGTTCAGTTAACTTCAATCTCCCACATAGAAAAAGAAACAACGTGTACCTCTCTCTCAAACCCAAAATTTCTAGCCCAAAAACGTTCCTTCTCTCTCCCAAAACTAAAAGCAATTGTCCAAGAAATGAGTTCATGGCTGTGAACCAATTTCCCTTAGCCCTAACTACCTACTAAATATAAAATCATTTCTTTTAACTAGATATTCCTAACTAATCTTAACTGAATATAAAAAGAAAATTCACAAATTTTTTTTTAAATGTTCTAGCCTTGACATGTGATCAATCCATCACATTTCTAGGCTCTTCGAATGACTTTAATAACTTATCATTTTTATGTGCTCAGCCTTATGCACATGCATCAAACTCCCCAAGAAAGAAAATTTTATGAGCTTGTGCTCATAATATCTTCTATAGAATGATCTACTTTCTATAGTGTTTCTTCATCCATCCAAGTAGAATCCTCCATCGGATAGTCTTTCTACCTCACAAGATATTCCAAGTATTCTTTCCTTCTCATCTTCTTAGCAACACGTGTATCCAAAATCTGTTTAGCCTCTAAACTCTTTGCCACATGCATTTTCTTCATCCACTACTGTTCCTTTCCTTCATCTTGGTCAAGATTCCGAGAAGCTTGATCCACATCACCAATTGTGTAGGGATACAAAGCTACTACATTAAAAGTGGGTGAAATGCCAATTCTTGGAGGTAACTCCAACTCATAAGAATTCGTTGAAAACTTGTGGAGGATCTTGCAAGGTCATCTCTTCTTCATTTTCAATTTGCTATATTCTCCCCTTGGAAACCTCTCTTTTCTTAGGTGAGGTAGGACCACATCTCCCACTTCAAAGTTTAGCTCTTTCTTGTGTACATTTGCTCGTTGCTTGTAGTTTTTGCTTGTATCTCGTAATCTTTGTTTTACTTTCTCGTGCGGCTCACTCATGGTTGTTGCAAAATCCCCTCCATCAACACTTCTATGCTCAAGCTTTCCCAAGTCTCTTAGCTCACATATTCCCCTCAGATGCATGTCGTACAAGATCTCAAAATATACTCTTTCCTGTGGTCCTATTTGGTGAGTCATTATAGGAAAACGCAGTCTGGGCTAGCACATGATCCCATTTCTTTGGTCGGTAACCTATTAAACTCCTCAAAAAATTACCCAAACTCCTATTTACAACCTTTGTCTTCCCATCAAAATGTGGATGAAGGCTGAGCTAAAATTTAGCTTAGTGCCAAGTTTATTCCACAAGGTCCTCCAGAAATGTTCGGTGAATCTTTTGTGCCTGTCAGAGATTATACATTTTGAAAAACCATGCAACCGAATAATCTCATCAAAAAACACATTAGCGATATGGGTAGAATCACTAGTTTTGAAACACAGAATGAAATGAAGCCATCTTAGTAAATCTATCCATAACTATAGGGATTGAATCATTACCTTGTTGACTTCTCAATAAACCCAGAGCAAAGTCCATACTCACTGAATCCCAAGGTATGTTGGGAATGGGTAATGGCATCTATAGTCCAACATTCTCACCTCTCCCATTCGCATGTTGACATACCCTGCACTTACTCACGTACCTTTGTACATTTTCCTTCATCTTAGGCTGAAATTAGAAGTGACTCAGCTGCCCAAGTGTTTTCTCAACACCAAAGTGTTCAACCAACCCACCATTATGATTTTATTGGACCAATTTTTCCCTCATTGAGAAATTGGGAATACACAGTTCATTTATCTTAAACAATAGCCCATCCTACAACATAAACTATTTCCTTAGACTGTTGTCCCTATTGACTGGATTTTTACATGCTGCAAAAGCTTCTTTAAAATCAACATCAATGTCATATAAGTCCTTCAAATAATCAAAGCCTAAAATTTGTATTTGACTTTCCTGCATGATTAAGCATCTCCTACTTAAGGCATTGACAACCTTATTTTCCTTCCCACTAATGTGTTTCAAAACAAAAGTGAAATTTTAAAGGAACTCCACCCACTTTGAATGTTTATGATTTAACTTATGTTGCTACATAATGTATTGTAAGGCAGAATTATCCTTGTATAGAACAAACTCATCAAGCATCAAGTAATGCCTCCAATGCTTAAAAGCTTGAACCACTGCATAAAATTCTCTGTCTTAGGATGAGTATTTATGTTTTTTTTTTAACTCGAATGTTTAATGTATTATGGATCAATGGTTGGGCCTTGGCCTTATCAACCGAAATTACAAGGATTTCCATATCTATATGTCTTTCTTCTCTTAACAACCCTTTAAGGTTTTGGAACTTAATGGTGCATCGCATCGATGATTTAATAATACAAATAGATTCCATTTAACACAAAATGGAGCAATAAGCGATCCTCGAGCAATCACATTGGAGGAAAGCTATCGGTGGTGTCAGATCGGTGACCTGGGCTTTTTGCGATGCGAAGGGTCCCCAAGAGATAAGGTCCCTTAATGCTCGAGCCTTTTAAAATTGCATATATATTAATATCCCATATATATTTTCCACCATGGGACAGCCTTGGCTCGAAACTCGAGATATCACCTTTATCGACATCAAGGATTGGCTCTGCCTCAGGTCTCTTTGCAACCCTCCACCTCTGTGGCTGATATGTGATGTCGAACTTTAGATTTTTTGGGCTCTTATGTATAGTTTTTCAAGTCCACGCCCATCGGCCCTTTGTAAAGCTCTTGAGAACTGTTATGAAGAGATTTCCCGAAAAGTGTTCCTTAACACTGGATTTCTGTCTTGGCTCTTTTACCGAGGTTCTACCTTTATCGACATTGGGGTTCAACACGTTGCTCAATTCTCTTTGCAACACTCCACCATCGCTGCCAATATGTGATTTTAACTGACAGACTTCAAAATTTTTGAGCTCTTGCACATAACCATTTTGGGTCCACGCTCGACGGTCCTTTGTAAAGCTCTTAGCTCTATCCAGCCCCGATCCTGATTGTTCACCTTTTGTAATAAACTTCTGTCGTTAGTCTATTTTGATTTGATCCGGCGGTTCTCTCCCTTTTCAGACTTCATGTTTTATAGGCTTGGGCCAATACGACATCTGGTCCGCATCCATTGGCCCATCGTAGAAGCTCTTGCCTCTGCCGATCTCCAAACTCCAATTTGCTGACCTGCATGTTGGATATCCACCATTGATCTATTTTGGATAGATCTGACGGTTCCCATGTGATTCAAGTTAATGCCGCACCCGTGGGTTTGTTGCTCAGTAAAGCGGTTTCCCTTCCATCTGCCACTAGTACTTGTCCTCCTTTTGTTGGGTTCGGAGCAAATCTCACAATACAAGTTGCCACTCCTAGTGCTGCCAAAAAACCTGCTCTTTGCTAGAAACCCACCCCTCCACTGCATTATTTTTTGTGCTCTTTCCCAAACAATGACCCTTGATCTGTTCCAATGATAGGTGCTAGAAGTTCTATTTGGTTCAGTTGTTGTTGGATCTGGACCTTTATTTTTTGATATCCAACTGATGCTCGAGACATGTTTTTCTTGGCTCATTACTGTTAAGCTATGGAATGACAGTCCACTCGAGTTCATCTACATTTCTTTTTAGAAACCCCTGAGTCATCTAGCATCCCTCATTGGCTTTGATGTTTGCCTCTTTATTTGAGGTGTGGAGAATGTGAAAGAAAGAGGAAGAGGTGAAGGAACTCACCAAGTCCCGCAGCCTCTGAGGAGCGTTGTTGAGAGTCAGGTTTCTTAGATGCTCATCTGATTTTATTGTCTTTATCAAGAGCTCTCAATCTTTGAAGACCTAGAGGGCCATGCGACCATATTCTTGGGCAATTTGGCAGCCTTTAAGACGCCTGAGGATTTCAGACTGGTTGTTAGTACTCTTTCCTAGACCCCAGCTGTATCTACATATACGGGATCCATCCTGGGAGTAGACCACACCACCAACCTGAGAGATTTCTGGGTTGCCTTTAGAGGCACCATTAAAGAAAACAGTTACCTTTCCCTGTTTCCTCCACAGGGATTGGAACTCTGCATCTTATGTTCTGATGCACCAAGTAAGATTGTATGTGGGCCGAGCAAGAACTTCTTTGTTAACTTGAGCCAGAAGGGTGCCCAGCTAGCTTCACTCTTCAGTTATAAGAGTGTCATATAGCTTACTGGGGTAGTTCCCTAGAGCTTCCATCTAGGCCGCCTTTGGTTTGGCTACCACTATCAGGGGAGAGGCGATACATTGTTGAAATTCCAATTATTTCAGGCTAGCCAAAGCTTCCAACAAATCAACTTGGGAATGGAGTGCGGGATCCGATTCCACAGAAAAGTTTCTCTAAGGGCCCTAAGGTACCTATCGGTCCAAGTGGAGAAGAGTTCCACTACTGTGCACTAGATGGGGGTAGGTGCTTTAGACCTTGAAGGGCGAGGGTCCATACCAATTATGCAAAGGCGCAATTTACAAAGAGATGACTTATGTTTTCGGAAGTTGATCTGTAGAGAATGCACCAGTGCAGCCCTATAATGCCTATGTGGGCTAGATTTTCACCTATCAGTACTTTTTGATGAATAAGTAACCAAGTGAAGAAATTCACTTTGGGTATACCATACGTGTCCCATGTGCGTTGCCAAATGGAGGGGTTGGGGACTTGATTTTGCATGGGTTGCAAGGCTGCATAGCCAAGTGCAGAGGTGTAGACCCTTACCTTCCCCCATCTCCAGAGATCTGGTGTGCAGAGGTTGATTGGTGCCGAGCCCTTCAACTTGTCCAAGAGGAGGTGCTTTTGTTGTAGTAAATGTGTTGGAAGATTGTGGAAGATCCAATCTTCCTAGTTCTGACGGTTGTCTGAGACATAAATGTTAGCTAGACTATGCAATCCTTGTTTTGAGAGCTAGCTACAGAGATCAACTAACTCCGTTGTGTGCTTAAGGGGGGGATTGCCTATGATTTTATCTTGTCACATCTTGATATTTGATCCATTTCCAGGCACCCTGTAAAGCTGATTTTGGAAGGCGGAAATCCCTTTTCTGCAGAAATTCCAAAGCGGCATGCCTTTGGGAACTCTATCTGAATGGGGGTTTCTCAATGAGACTCCTTTGAGATATTTATTCTAGAGGAATTGACTAACTGGTTGGTGTTTATTGGAGTAGAGTTGCCAAAGGATTTTGCCACCTAGAGCAATGTTTGCCATTCCAGGATCTCTAATCTAGAGACCACCTTCTAGCTTTAGCCTTTTCACTTTGTCCCAACTTACTAAGTGAAATTTCTTTTCATTTCCTTTACCTCCCTGCCATAGTAAGTTTCTAGGAAGCTGTGATATCTGATCCGTGATTGTCTTTGATGCTAGGAGGAAAGAGGCCTAATAGATAGGGAGAGAGGAAAGGATGGACTTTATGAGGATTAAATTACATGCATAGTTAAGTCACTGCCCACCCCAAGTAGCTAATTTTAATCTTGTTGATGGCTTCATTCCATAGTGAGGGTCTGTTTTCTCCCAGAGTTAAAGGCAGTCCCAAGTATTGAATTTTGTCCCAGGAGGCATGACCCAGAAAGTTGAGGATTCTAACGATTCAAAGTGTGGTTTGATCCTCTGTGTTCCAGCTGTACACTACACTTTTTCTTTTATTAATAATCATTCCTGAAATGGTGCAGAAGCTCTGCAGGATCCCATTGAATTCCTTTGCTATTATAGTGGAAGCTCCTCCCAGGAGAAGAGAGTCATCTGCAAACAAGGCATGGTTGATTGGTTCAAGTCCAATTGTCTGGCGGATGCTCAAGAGAGTACCTTTGTTACTTTCCACTTTCAGTTTCCTACTCAGAGTGTCTGCCATTATTATGTACAAAAAGGGAGATAACGTGCATCCTTGCCTTATTCCTCTTGAAGCTTGGAAATATGAGGTAGGTTGGCCATTGACCAACGGGGCAATCCATGGTTTTTCAGTGCAAGCCTTGATCAAATTCACAAAAGCTAGGTTGAATCTGAACAAAAGAAGAACTTTGTAGAGGGATGTAAGTTTTACTCGATCAATGGAGTTGGTCATATCCAACTTGATCAACATCGCTTGCTCCTTCCTCTGATGACTGGAATGCATGGATTATTGAACAAGTATCACATTATCTAAAATATATCTTCGTGCTAGAAATCCTCCTTGATTAGGAGAAATGAGCTTAGATAGCAGAGATTTTATTCTATTTGCAAGCAATTTAGCAAGAATTTGTATGAGACATTACATAGAGAAATGGGTCTAAATCTGTCAAAGGTAGCTGGATTCACTTCTTTAGGTATTAGGGAAAGAAAGGTGGATTTGGTACTACCTCCCACTTTGGCCTTTTTCTGGAAGGCCTTTTCCATTCTTAGTAGGTCAGATTCGATGATTATCCAGCAAGCTCTGTAAAAGTATGTTGACAACCCATCTAGGCCTAGGGCTTTCTTAAGATCCATATCCCAAATTAGATTGTTGATTTCTTCCTGAGTGAAGGGCTTCATAAGATTTGTATTATTTTCCTCATTAAACAAGGAAGGAATCTTGGAGAGAGAGTCATTGGAAATTAGCTCATCTTCTGTTCCATCCTCTCTGTATAACCACTGAAAGTGAGTTTCAAAAAATTCTTTAACTTGGGCAAAACATTTGGCAACTGTCCCATCTGCTATAATGATTTTTGAGATATGATTTTGGGATAGTCTTGCTCTAAACTGCCTGTGGAAGAAGGTTGTGTTTTGGTCCCTTACTTTCACCCATAGGCTTCTCGACTTAAGCCTCCATAATTCTTCTTCTTTTCTGAACGTGTGGAAAGTGGCCAATTGGGCTAGTTGTGCTTTCTCCAAATCCTGTGTGGTTACATCTTTGTCCTCCATCTCCAGCTGAAGATCTGCTAACTGTTGGACAATTTCTTTTCTATGTGCAGTGTGGGTGTTGGGAGGAGTTTTGGCCCACTCTTTTAGAGATGCTTTGGTTTCTTTTAGTTTTGTGTCCCAAACATAACTGGGTGACCTTGTAATCATGGTAGACCAGGCCTTACCAACGATTTCCATGAACCCTTCCTGCTCTATCCACAAGGGGCTGGAGTGAAACGGTATGGGCCCTAGGTTTTCTTCCTTATCTAGTTGTAAGAGGATGGGTTTATGGTTCGAGGTGAGCTTTGGTAGTATTCTCGTTGAGACTATTCTCTTATCCATCAAAAGAGTGCTCTGCACTAGGAATATTTCAAGCCTAGCTGAGATGTGAGCTGCCCCTGTTCTGTTGTTGGTCTAGGTGTATCTCCCCCTTTTGGGTTTGAGATCAAGAAGGTCCCATTGTTGTATTATGTCCTCCAAAAGGGGTAGCAATGGATATTTGCTATTGTTACCCCCCCTTTTTTATTTTGGGTCAAGAATGATGTTTAGGTCTCCTGCTATTACGATATTCATGGGGGAATAACATTCTACAAAATCGGTAAGTGTTTGCCAACACTCTTTTTTCTCTAGATAAAGCATTGGAACATAAAGATTAAACAGGGTGATAGTGAGCTTACTTGCTTTATGTTTGAGTTTTGTGTAAATCCAGCGTTGAGTCTCGAATGAGTTCTCCAACTGAAACAAATCCTCCATCCAGACTGTGGCAAGTCCTCTTGAGGTTCCCCTTGCACTTACTGCCATGCCATCTTTATTCTTCTAGGTTGTTCTGCTTAACTCAAGAAGGGCTTCCCCTTCTATTTTTGTCTCTTGGAGCATGAGGATCTCCAGGGTTTCTATTTTCATGAGATCTTTAACTGTTGCAGGCTTCATATGGTTCCCCAAGCCTCTACAGTTCCAAGAGACTATACGCATTATTTATTTGGGGTGGTGGAGGAGGGGCCTCCTTTGGTGGTCATGCTCTGGTGTTTCGACTTATGGACATTTCTAGAGTGGACTGGCTTCCTTGCATTTTTTGCCTCTTTGCTTATTCTTCTCTTGCTTCCTTAAGGGATTTCCTCCCTACCCTCTTTGAGGGTCTTTCATTTGTCTCTTCTTCCGATGAGCTTCTTAGTTCCAGAGGCTTTTTTCTTATCATGTCTGCATATGAGGATGGCGGGTTTTCTCTTTCTGGGGAGTCATTTTGGACTGGGGTGGCCCCTGCATTTCCTTCCTTAATTAGTGAGGGGTTTTCCTACTGTTCTGTATCACTTTCATGACTTGGGTTTCCTCCTACGTGTTGAGAGCTGCGAAGGAATTTGAGGGAAAGTCTACTCATGGTAGTGTTGTCCCTTCCGGCTTCAATTCTATGGATGGCTCACTGTTCCTGGCTTGTGCTCCTTTCCCTCTCTATTTATTGTGCTGCTTTGATGAGGTTGTTTTCTGCACCATTGTCCATTGGTCTCCTTTTTTTTTCTCTACTTCTTCTTCAATTTTCTTTTTACAGTTTTGTACAAAGAGCCTGTATCCATGGCAGGGCCTACACTTGAAGGGAAGTTGTTCATAGTCCAGTTCTTGCACATGTGACCAACCTTCCACTGTTAGGTTTATAGCTTCTGGAAGCCCAACTTCCAGATCTACCTCGACGCAGATTCTAGCACAGGAGTACTATCCCTTCCTGTTGAAAATGCAACAAGGTGATGGAGCTTAGTGAAAAGAAATTGCCTTCACTAAGTGGTCTCACAGGCTATTTTTGGTGCAAAGTCTATTTTTAGACTATGTCTATTTTTAGACATATGTGTCTATGAGTCGCAGGATGCCATTTGTGGATGATTGGTCATTTTGGTGAAAATAGATGGACTTATAAGTTTAGACATATGGGTGGAGTCTATTTTTAGACGGCCAATCTAAATATAGAACAGTTGAATATTATTAGCTCTTAATAATATTTGGACTATAAACATTATCTAATTCTCTTGGAGCACTTCAGTTCGAGCTACAGATGTGGCACATGCAACTGCCAGAAGGAAATATGATTTTCTTGTGGGTTAACTTGAGCTATTGCATGGAGGACTTCAATTAGGACTTCAGTGATTGAGTTCTGTGGAGTTGGATCAGGAGTTGATGGAGTTGTGTTCAATTTGACTTAGTTGAACTAGTTGTATTTAATCTAACTGACAAATACACTAGTGATGAGTGGTGTGAATTAATTATTAATTAATTCACTAATTATTAACTCATAAATCAACTGAGGAATACATCAGTTAACTCAGTGCATGGACAGTTCAGTGGAGACAAGTGTTAAAGGTGAGTGAAAGGGCAAAGATAGCTGTCAGTTGTGACTATAGTTGTGCATGAGATTTTCACAATCAATGGATTGAGTATTGCCAATGAGGATTGCATGGTATATCCAAGGGAAATACGAATTTGTATCATTCATTCATCAGTATTCTTATGCAGGATTGCGCAATGGAGGCAGGCAAGCAGCGGAGGAGATTTGAGCCAGTGATTGATTCAGATCTGAGCTAGTTTGTGTGTAACATGTGGAGATAGTTTTGAGTACTTGTGAGGAGTATTGTACTATGTATTGTTACATGTTCTAAATCAATATAATATAAATATAGTTGGGGGTTTTCAGCTTTATGCTTTCCCCGGGTACATACTGTGTTGATATGTGTGATTGATGCTTCAATTTGCACATGCAATTGTTTCTTAATACTGAAAAATTGATGATCAACATAGAGGAGGTTATGTATTATGCATGATTCCACAAATAGTGTATAATGAGGATAATCTCTGTGAATAAGTGTCATATTATTCAAAATTTCTACATGGTATCAGAGCTGGT
>APFE030966635.1:29552-120874 GCA_000404065.3 Pinus taeda
CAATGGTGCGAGATGCATGGATATGTTGCAGTAGCGCAGATGTCAGAGAGGGAGAAATTGTCAGTAGCAGGTAGAGCTTCAGCATCAGAGTATGTTCCTAGACCAATGGAGTGGTTAGTTGGGAGTGTTTTTGTTCCAAGTGTTGTTGGAGCAAGTGGACTGGGTAGATGTGTTGCATGCAAAACATTCCAGAGTTACAGGATATGGGTTGCAGATAATCCATATCTTGTTGAGAGGGAGTGTTGAAAATGCAACAAGATGATGAAGCTTAGTGAAAAGAATTCGCCTTCACTAAGTGGTCCCGCAGGCTATTTTTGGTGCAAAGTCTATTTTTAGACTATGTCTATTTTTAGAAATATGGATCATGGTCTATGAGTTGCAGGATGCTATTTGTGGATGATTGGTCATGTTGGTAAAAATAGATGGACTTATATTTTTAGACATATGGGCGGAGTCTATTTTTAGACTGCAGGCTAAAAATAGAAAAGTCAAATATTATTATCTCACAATAATATTTGGACTATAAACTTAATCTTATTCTCTTGGAGCACTTCAGTTCGAGCTACGGATGTGGCACATGCAATTGCATGAAGGAAATACGTGGTTCTTATGGGTTAGTTGAATATTTGCATGCATGACTTCAGTAGAACTCAAGTGAGTTGAGTTTAGTGGACTGGAGGTGCAGTTGATGGAGTTGTGTTCAGTTTAGCTTTGTTAAACTGGTTGTATTTAGTCTAACTGGAAAATAGACTAGAGATGAGTTGGGTGAATTAGTTATTAATTAATTCACAAGTTATTAACTCATAATACAACTAATGAATACATCAGTTAACTCAGTTGCATGTCAGTGCATGTTCCGTTCAACAGGGACAGGTGGTAGAGAATCAGATTGCTATCAGTTGTGACTATAGTTGTGCACCAGATCTTGCACAATCAAGGGATTGAGTATGCCAATGAGTTTGCTTACGTATTTGCCCACATTTTGGCTTGTGCTCACATCCAACATAGTGTGAGTGACTATTTTTGCAGGTGCAAAATGATTTTGGTGAGCCATTCTCATCAGTTCTTGAGCAGGTATTGAGCAGTGGAGGCAGGCAAGCAGTGGAAGAGATTTGGAGATCAGATCTGAGCTGTATTGTGTGTAACAGAGGTGGAGATACTTGTGAGAAATATTATGCTGTGTAATGTTACATGACTCAATCATTAATATACAGATAGTTGGGGTTTTTAGCGAGATGCTTTCCCGGGATACATACTGTGTTAATGTGTGAATGCTCTTGATGTTTTATTGTTATTGATGCTGCTATATTGATGATCAACGTAGAGGAGCTTATGTATTGTGTATGTTTTCCGCAATAATACATGATCAGGATAATCTCCATTGAATATGTGTTAAATTATTCAAAATTTCTCCACAGGGAAGTTCCATAATATGAATCTAACCGTGGGGGAATATGTATTGAATGTTCCAATGATTCCCATTCCAATGGGTTGTGCTGATGTTGTATTAGGATTCCAATGGTTATAATCTTTGGGGGAAAATATCTTTTAATTTTCAAGAACTTTCCTCAAAAGTTTTCTAGGAATGAAAGAAAATTGAATTAAGGGGTATGACAGGGGAAACCTAGGAAGATAATTAGCCCTATTAGCATGAAAAAACTTTTAAATAAGGAAAAATGAGGGGTAATTGTGAAATTATTCTCACTAGATGTTCACTAGATGTTCAAACATATAAGTCATCCATTTCTCCAAATCTTCAAAGAGTCCTTGACAATCATTCCAATATATTCGAGATGCTCAAAGGTATCCCTCTTATTTTTTATCATGATCATGCTATTCACCTGATTCTTGGAAGTGTTTCTCCAAAATTTATACCTTACAGATATTCTTATGCCCCGAAGAGTGAAACTGAACATATGGTTGTAGAAATTCTAGAGGAATGTATAATTAAACCTAGCCAAAGTTCTTTCTGTTCTCCAATGGTATTGATACATAAGAAGGATGGATCATGGCACATGTGTCAGGATTATAGAGAGATCAACAAACTCATTATTAAAGATAACTTTCCCATTCTTGTCATTGATGAATTGTTGGATGAACTACATGGAGAATTTTCTTGACCAAGATAGATCTTAAATTTGGATATCATCAAATTAGAATGAAGACAAAATATATTCTCAAAAAAAACATTCAGAACCCATGAAGGTCATTATTAATTTTTGGTCATGCCTTTTGGCATTATTAATGCACCTTCCACATTTCAAGGTTTGACAAATTCCATTTTAAAACCCTTATAGAATTTGTGTTATTATTTTTTGATGATACATTAATCTACAATAAGTCTTGGAAAGATCATGTTCAAAATGTTGATAGGGTTCTCAAACTATTGGAGGAAAAATAATGTTATAAATGTTTCTTTAAGGTATAGGAAGTGGAATATTTGGGTCATATTGTATCTCATGAGGGTGTTAAGGTAGACCCTAACAAAATTAAATCCATAAAGGAATGGAAAATCCCCACAACATTAAGGCATATTCGATGATTTCTTGGGTTCACAGGGTATTATCGTAAGTTTGTTAAAAATTATGGGAAAATAGTGTTAGCATAAAGATTTTGGAGAAGTGTACCAAAAATGATTCACTTAAGTCATAGGTTACAAGTGACCCTAACAAAAAAATATGGTTGTCTATGCTTCAGATTTGCAATGAAAAATGGAAGAAAAACCCCGTAAGAAAAGATCATATGCAACCCAAAACATATAACAGCTAAAAGGAAAGTGTAGTGACCCAAAACATATAACAACAAAAATGAAAGTGTAGCAACCCAATGGATCATATAAATAGAGAATTTTTATTAATGTAAATGAAACAATTGGTCAAGATAATTTACAAACTTGGTTCTATAGATCCCCCTCCATGGGATGGGTCCCTTTGATGTCCTTGTGCTTCAATGATCTATTTCTCTCTCTCAACTTGCAATAAGTGAAAAACAAACAAAAATAACTTGAATTCAAGTGGGAGCTCAAATGTGATAGGACGATAGTGGTGACGATGAGAATGATCAAGGTGAAGAATGAATGGAAAATCCCTCTTTATAAAAAATATTAAGCTAAATTAGGAATTAAAAAAAATAAAATATTATTTACCAAATGAAAATCTACCCGTTGGGAATACTTTATTATATTTTTTTGGAGAGGGAAAAGATATTAAAAATGGTCAAATATCTTTATTTAGAAAGTGGTTAAAGTAATTAACAAACAAAAATGATTTATTAATCATTTTGTGAGAATTAAGAAATAAACAATTATTAAATAGTGGTTTAATAATTATCTCATAAGGAAAATATGGAACAAATAAGGAATAATAAAGAAACAATGATTTATTTAACTATTACAAGGTTATTAAGTCAAAATTAATTAAGAAATAATGATTGAATAATTATTTACAGGTAAAATTAAATAAATAATGATTTATTCAATTATTCTCATGGGGTTTTCGAATTTTAATGAGAAATAATTCAGGAAAAATGGTTTACTCAGTTATTTCCCATGGTGAAAGTGGTTTTACCATGGTAAAATCAATCCTATATTTTGTATTTCAATCAAGCTAGTAATAAATGGCTAGGTGATCATTTTTTGGGTGATAAAAGATTCCCCCCCAATGTAAGAGTGTCAGGAGAAAATCATATGGTCGAAATACGTTGTAGGTTGCACTTTCACGGACACCGAACAGTAGTCAGAGAGAGAGAGAGACAGAGACAGAGAGAGAGAGACAGAGACAGAGAGAGAGAGACAGAGAGAGAGAGTTGAAGCAAGGCAAGGAAGGACTAAAAATGGAGGGAGAGAGAATTACTACTCTGATGTAAGTCTCCTTTTATTTTGGAGTACATGATCTCAAATGAGATGAGGGAGGCATACCCATACCTGCTGAGATATCTAAGTACAAATAATAATGATTTTCCTAGCAATTTGGGGCTGACATACAAAGTACATGATACATGATACATAACATGCTATAAAAAATGGGCCAAAAATTATTACAATTATATAATGTGTCCCATATACATAATGTGCCTTGAAAACAAAGGCCAATACTAAATATAGTAACATTTTCTAATTTTAGTACATGAGACATAATTCCCATCAAGCTGACCTAGTGAGGGGAGGGGATCATAACTGAAGAATCCCTGTTGAACATGAAAGGGCTCTGAAGATATGAATGGATCATTTGGAGGAGACAGACCATGTTGTAAGCATTGTAATTGACAGAAATCGAGCCAATCAAATCTATAGAACTGCATATGAGGCTGGATCATGAGCTGTTGACATCCAGACATGTGGGGGGTTACATGAAGTGCCACCCCGTCATGAGGTCTGAAACATCTCACACACACCTGGGAAAGGTTGATGCAATATTTTGGATCACTGAATCATTAAGGGTACAATTCTTGACCATGCGATAATGCATTGGAGTCAAGCACGTGGGAATCAACCAAGTCAAAATGCAATGAAGATTCCCTTTGATTGAGTTAAGGCACCGAATAATGATGGATGTTGGAACCAAGGAACACCACTGTCTAAACCACTCTCCCAGAATAAATGTGTTGAAGTCGACAAAATAAGGCCCGCCAGATTTGAGGCAATGAGGATTCCTCAACAAAGTCACGAGGATCAAAGTAGTGTGATAGATGGACTGACACTAGGGATGATGACATAAGAATAAGATGAGTGGTATACTGATGATTTACCTTATCATAACATAGGTAGCGACTGACTTAATTCCAGAGGGGATGGTTAATTAATCATACAAAGGCTTTTCAATGATAGGCTAGTATAGTTGGAAGCCAAATATGAGGTTGGATGAATGCAACATGAGGATGGATGATATATTGTAACAAGACTCGATGGGACTTTGAACAGACTCTATGATGCAAGGGTGACACAACTTGGATGCTCTAAACAAGAATGACTCAGTGATGCTACCACATGGGAGAGACCCGAAGGGGACCATGAAGAAATGAGTAAATATTTGTTATTCATGATGAAAATCAACATGTGAGTCAACAAGTGCAAAGTTAAAGTGGTACCAGTGTACAAGTTGCTCATATGAATAAATTGGGTTTTGAGAAGAGGCAAAATGAGGCTTCATGGAAAACTAGCTTCCTGGAAAAGTTTGAAATTACCAAAAACAAAGAGAGACCCATTATAGAGCTTAGTGAGAGCTTTCAAACGATGTTAATGGTTCACCACACTGAGCTATGGTTTGGTTGCAATGGGTGACAAGAAAACTAGGTTTTTTCATATAAAAGGGTTTCTTTCCCCCTAATATAATTCACTTGCACATTGAGTTGTTGGAAAATTTGGAGAGGAGGAGAAGGACATCAATCTTGGTGAGCTAATTGTGGACAAACCGACTGATGGATTTTGGATTTTCTAACTTTCACGTTGGGGACCTTACTTGTCTAAAAATGGCCTTATGCTTCTTAAAAGGATGGTTCTTGGTGAAGAAGCAAGGTAAGAAAGGAATAATTGAATGAATTACTATAGAAGGTCTAGGATCATCCCCATCCACTAAGTCAAACATGGGGACTGGGTGGTAAGTGGGGTATCACATAGAGTAGAATATTTGAAGATATTGTATCAAGTATCTACAATATTTGATGTGTATATGGCTCACGGGAGAGGCTAGTAGGACAAACTTTCCAAAGAATGAGATGATAATTGACCACACCTAGATTGTTGGGGTCTAGCCAAGACTTATGTTAATCAAGTGACAAGACTTATGTTAATCAAGTGAGAAGGTGTAAAAACCTCCAGGGTAAGTGTGCATATAATAAAAAACATAATAGGAATAGAAATACAATAAACATACCAGCCATCAAAATCCATATATACATCAGTACATTTGCACATGAAAATCAAGGGAATGAATTTTTTCATTAATAAATGAAATGAACCAACCAGAGATGGGACTACCACGTTCCACCCAACCAGATATTGGCTGAGACAAATCTATCTTCAACCAATCACCCCTGTGCCACATTCCAAACATGAATGTGGGATCTCATAGAACACATCAATCAAACTCATCCACGGCTTCCAGAGGCCACCCTCCTCAACCAATCAAATAGTGATTCCACCTCATGGTCAGACATCACCAAAAACCATCATTAGATTGGTCTCCATCCAAGCCTTCTAGGGCTTCTAAAGAATTTTTCCAACCAAGGCTTCCAGAACTAGTAACTCCACCCACAACTTATACATGGCTTCCAAAGCATTTGTCCAACTAAGGCTTCTAGGACTGGTAACTCAAACCGCCAAGGGCTTCCAAAGCATTTATCCAACTAGGGCTTACAGGACTAGTAACTCAACCCAAGCTATTACAGGGCTTCAAGAGCGTTTGTTCAACCATGGCTTCCAGGACTAGTAACTCAACCCAAGCTATGGAAAAATGGGAACCAACCAAAAAAAAGCAATGAAAGTAAACCCACAATTACCATGGATATTCAGGAAATGGCAAGGCTAGGAAATCCACTATCAATCCGACCATCCTCCATGCCAATGATAGATCATAACCAAGAAACCACATGGATGTGCCATGTATGTCCAAACTAGTGAAGAAATCATACATGCAAGTCCGTACCTGCAAGAAAATTTGATGTAGATGCTGATGTCGATGCCTTATTGTGCTTTCCTGCTCTTTCTTTGCCTTCTTTCTCTAAGAATCCAAGTATGCCAACCCCTCCAAGGGTGCTCCAAGAAAACTCTATGTAACCAAGAGTATGAGAGAGAGAGAGAGAGAATAATGGGAGAGCTCCAAAACTAAACTAACCAAGTCTTGCCCACTGATCCTCATAAGCCTTTTTATTCATGAGGCCTATGTTTTCTTCATTTTCCATTATTTTCCTTCAATTTCCTCCTCACATGCAAAATGTGACCTTTCACCTTCTTTTTCTCCTAATTTCCATTATTTTCATAAATAAATGTGCCAAAATACATTTTTGCCTCTTTAATGCCTTAGCCATTGCCTTTGCAAATTTCCTTAGCCATAAACAACCAAATGAACACCCCCTAGAATGTCCTGCCCATTGTTCACCTTGGAATATGTGTCCCATCATTAGTGGTATTTATATATTTTTACATGGAATTTTCACCAGGGCTGTTACAGAACCCTCCCCCTTGGGGGAACACCGTCCTCGGTGCTCAATGACACCTATAACCAATAATACTTTTGGAAACAAAACACACTACCCATGGATGTTTATAACATAGCTCGTTGCAGTATTTACAATGGAAGATCTTCTCAAAGTCAAAACATCATGGAAGCATGACAACATACCCTATACTGGAGCTTTATAAAACAACTCATTACAGTATTTATAATGATCGTCCTTCTCAAGAAAACTCATATGACATCATAACATCATGATAATATAACCACATGATAGCATAATAACATAACACCCATACCGCATAGTGGAGCTTTATGACACAACTCATTATGGTATTTGCATCTATACATAGTTGTACACATAAAAACATCATAAAAATATATATACCAAAACATATGCCAAATCATATACCAAACAGATACTAACATCATATAGCATGTTTGAACCAAAATAAAGCATATATCAACCATCATAAAGCATATATCAATCACTATAAATCATATACTAAACCAACATAAAGAAAATACTAAACCACCATAAGAAATGACCAAACCACCATATCAAGCTGTTAATTCTTGTGGTTGATTTCAGCTACCCAACTGGGCATGTTCATGATTCCTGTACCACGCACATAGCTTCCATCAGTTTTAAAATAAATTAAAATAAATTCACATCATACCTTACTGGTAGCTCATCAATAAGGTACATTTGCAGTCTTGTTCGCTTCCTATCACAACAAGTCAAACTAACATATTTGACCAAATCACCATGTATAAAATATCACATCAGGTTAGCTCAAAATCATTAATCATCAAAATCATAAATGACATGTAACCATCATAAATAAAAACCATAGATCACATGTAATCATCAAGGACCAGAATCATAAATCACATGCATACTAAAACGGAAACATAATACCAATACTTATCCTTCATCGATCCTTACTTTGTTCTTTCTGTATAGACATTGGATTGGTTGCCACACCCGACCAACATCTAGTGCCTTCTCCTCAACCATGTGCACATATGCATAGTGTGAATCACACACATATGACATACAACTCCATGCAACACATGCGTCTACACCTGACATACAACACATACACCTACTTGTATGACACAAGCCAATACATACGCCTACATCTTGTGTATAACACAATACATGCATGTACACCTGATGTACAACCTAACAAAAATATGTGTCTAGGGTGCAACACAATGAATGCATATGTCATGATACCATGACTACAAAATTCACATACATAATACCACATTCCCATAACACATCATGGATGACATGCACACAATACCACACATATAGTAGTACCATATGTACAACATATACACAATACCGCCTATACACTACACCACTTACACAACATGTTCAAAACATCACATGTACATGATGCCACCTGCACAACATGTACATAATTCCACATATACACTACACCAATTTACAACATGTACACAATACCACATGTACACAGTACCACACACACGATGTGTACGCGACACCGTATGTACATAGCATCACATGCATCACATGCATGACATGTACACAACACTGCATGCTCATAGCACCCTATATATAACATGTACATGTCACCACATTCTCACAACACCACTTGTATAATCATGCACACAACACCATATGTACATAGCACCATATATACAACATGCATGCAACACCAAGTGTACATAGTACTGCATATCCAACATGTACATAGCATCATCTGTACATAGTACTACATATCCAACATGCACAGAGCACCATATTCACACACACCTCATATACATCATGATGACAGTACCATATGTATACAACAACCCATATGCAATATTCACATAACCCTATTTGTACCATCATGTGCATAACATTGCATAATTAACATGTACGCATGCTATGTATACACAAAACCACAAGTGCACAGATCATAGATGCAACATGTACAACATATACAATGTATGCTCAATAATAGTACCACACATCCAAAACCACACTATCCTTACCAAGAAACCTTACTTTCGGTATCTCATCCATGCTTATCCTAGCATGTTGTAGACCACACTACTTTCACTTTTTTGATGTATCCTTCAACATTAAATGTTTTAAGATAGACATAGGCATAATACAAGTATACAATACCAAATCATATCCACATAATACTAACCTCGTATATTTGTCGTGACTACTCTTCCCAATTGATTCCTCGTAAGACCAGGAATCTCTTCATGTCATTCCCCTACATAAGAAATCATTCCTCCACAAGAATGATCCCTGAAAACCCTATCAGATAGTAATATAGATACATGGATACATACATACATATATAAACGTTATCATAAAACAATCACGATCCTGTCAGACAATGACATACATAGATACATACATGTATACATATATAAACATCAACATAATCATGATCTTAACAAAATTGTCAGATAACATAAGGTCTTGGTTAAGATAGATTCCTTTATTCATGCATGACATGCATGATATTGAGAACAATAGTTCCCAACATAGCCAAGGCATCTGACGCCTTAGATCCATTTACTCTACTTTTTCTAGTTACCTTTCTCATGTTTGTACTGTCATGGTCCATTTACTACAATGAACCCAACCAATCCAAACGACTGTCATAGTCTTCCCTTTAGCTGTGCTCACTCATACACAAAGCTTCATCTATGTCTTGCATCACCTATTGGGTACCACATAGCTGTCCTGATTTCCATCAACTTTCCCCTTTCCCAACCAATTCCTAAGACTCAAAACATAAAAGGCAAGACAAGAAACAAACAAGAAGAAGACCTAAAAACCAATAACAACATGTCTCCACAAACAAATTGGCATAGCTATGCACTAAATACAATCAAACTTGCAAATCAAGCACAACAATTGCAAAAGACCAAAAACACGATACTAACAAACACCACGACTTGATCCTCATGGTTCCCAGGGAAACTCGACCAGAGCCTTCTTCAAGATTTCATGGCAGTATCTTGCCATGCAATCCCCTACATCATACTACCATAAACACATAATTGTCAGTGCATAAATAAAAATACGCCAGTTACCTTATCTTGTTGTCCCAAGCACACTGCTGCAACTGAACACATCCACACCATCTCTCAAGGGACTCCAACCCTTTAACAGATCCACCTATAGCTAAAGACTAGCTAATATACTTGTCAAGTGCATGTTCATGAATATAGAACATATCCACATAATGTGAGACAAAATCAAGGTTTAGAAGACTTCCTGTGTGCAAAGCACGCATTCGTTTGAAATTAGGGTTTCCAAACATAGCCAAAAGAATTCTTACCCAATTCCTTTCTTTTACCTTTTTACCTTGTTAGAATTGAGGCTTACTATATGTTTTCATGCCACCCAACTATTAGTTATATAGACACATCAACTATTACCTTGTCATGCTAATACCAAGCATGTTACCCTACAAATGCTCACACATGTCAACCAGATGTTCCAAATATCAAGACACTCATATCTATTAATTTGAAATCAACCGTTACCTACATTAACAATCGGGTCATAATCCATAGTCATCAGCCATAATACTATGACTATCACCTACTATCCTCAAGTGCATATTAACTATCTCAACACATATATTTTAGTACAATCATCTTAAAACAAGATCATTTGAACACGTACTCATATTATGCAATTCATCAAACATTCGTACCATGTTAAATAAATCAATAGTCAAGCACCAAATATATGCCATAAGCAACTGATACCTTAATGTATCTAAGGGGGGGGAATCTTGTCTATACTCAATCTAGTTAGCACGATATAAATTTACAACACATAAACTCAAGTACTTATAGGATCATGATATCCATAAGAATATCTAACTAACATGTTCACATCGTGAACTCATACACATATGAAAAGTCAATTAGATTAGTGTGAAACCATCTCACAAATATGTCGGTTCATACCTAAATATCACAACCATAACCATCTGCATAGGGCAAACCAGGTTAAAATAATACATATAACATCAATATCTTTAAGGCAATGAACATAACCATCACTCATATGGCCAATCCAAATTATAACATAAATATGTCAATTAAATAACCCTAATCATCAAGTTAATAGCATATAACAAAAACAAGCTATATATCATGCTCATCAACAACATAAAACTGAATCATCAAGCTAACTGTCATATAACAATCAACAACCTATAACATACTCATCAGCAAAATATAGCATAATCATCATGTTATCTACTATAAAAAAACAATAGCAATGCATACAACTACAAGTTACTATCATTCTTGACAATTTGACACATGTGCATATAACTACACTAATCAACCAACATCTATCATGAATGTAACCATGCCATCAAAAGACATGTATGTAAACCTAATGTATATAACCCTAATGCATATAAAAATCCTTAATCTACATACCTGCATGCCAAACATACATACATGTATGACTATTTTTTCTTATCCCAAAGTCCAATGCCGCAAGCTCATTACGATTATATGCATCTCTTGCTCTATCTTAGCCAATATATTAGCCTCATAACATCCAATAGCACTATGGTGAACTAAATTGCATACAATGACTTCACAAGGCATATTTGACCTACTATACATGCATAATCATAACAAAGACCATACACGCATAATAACTACATATACACACATAACAAATGAGTACAAAACCATATACGCATCATTCTAGCTAGAGTCCAGTCATCAATGCATGACCATATCAAGTACACAAACCATGAACTTATGCATGGCAACAACCATTACTCCATTGTACACATTGCCACATGCAACCAACTGTATGCATAAGAAACTCCTAATCAACTACACATATACATGAATGCATGCAGTTGAACATAAGTGATCAAATATTGTAATCAACTTGCAAGACTCATGCATGTAATCAAAATATTCAAAAATGTAACCTAACAAACAAGGATGTAAGTAGGTATCATGAAATCAACATGTAAGAGACATATAATTCATACACAGTCAGTCACATGTTCCAAAAATCAAGACATCATGTCTATTAATTTTAAATCGGCATTCACCAATACTAACAACCTATAATCATGCCCCCTTACTATCCATGGTCCACATTAAGGTAGAAGGAGGAAGCTACTATAATGGCCTTATCTCCAATGTCCAATTATGGAAATGGTATCTCCAAATCTCTATTAAATTTAACCATACTTGAAAAGAAATTGATTTTTATTTCTCAAACATTTGTATGAGACTAAGTCAAAAATATTGCACTTATTCCACTTGTAACATCATAACTAGAAACATGCCACTTTTCCATTTCCTCACATGCAACTTTTCAAATTCCCTGTATGCAACCCTTCAAATTCCCTACATGCAACTCTTCAAATTATTTGCATGAAAATAGGCATAGATCAGCTACATTCATATTATCATACTATAATACTATCCCATCCAAGAAAAAATAACAATTTCTTTAAACAATTACCATACTTATACATTTTCCACAAACAACTACTATCCTATTACATTTGCATGTAAGCATTTATTCAAACACTTTACATGAAAACTAATATAGAAAACTATTTGCATACAAGTAAGACTATATCAACTACATAAATACTATTACACATCTATACTATACTCATTGGGGAATTTTATCAAACAGTTTGTATCCAATTAATCATTGAACCATTTAAGCATTTCATCAAACACTTTGCATGCAAACTAATATAGCAAATGATCAATGCATATATCCTAAACTGTAGTAGTACATGTTATGGAAATTGAACCATATGATTGGTAGTATTTTACCTCACTATGGTTCAAGTTTCAACTTCTAAGATTTCATAGATGAAAAGCTATAACAAAATACCAACACAATCATATTTGGTGCACAATTCTAGGAGTATCTAGAAAGCTCAACTTCTACTGGTCATAGCTCCTAAAATATAGCGAATAAATGTCTAAAATGTTTATCACAATATAAGTGGGATTTCCTCTCATTTTTGAAAAAATTTCAACTCCTGAAAGTGCCCAGAATAAAATTTATAACAAAAATGTCAGCGTGACCTATTTGAGGCCTGATTTTAGGAGCATTCAGAAGGCTCGACTCCCTCTGGCCATATCTCCTAAAATATTTCTACCCAATATCTGAAATTTCTACCACATAATAATTGGTATTTCCCCTCAATTTGGACGGTTTTTTAGCTTCTGAAAGCCTACAAAAGAAAAATTATTGCAGAAATGCCAACATGACATGTTTAAAGGTACATTCAGGAAGGTCATCTTCCTTAGATCATAATTCCTAAAGTATTGTGAACCAATATCTGAAATGTTTACCACATTATCAATGGGATTTACCTTTAGCATTGACAAATTTTAGATTTCTAATATTCCACAGAAGAATAGTTATAATAGATATGACAAAAAGGTCTAAAATTTAACCTTTGTTCTTCATTTTACCTATGATAGAGCCCATCCAGTCCAAGTTTTTGAACCATGCTTTGATACCACTCTGTAATAACCTCCGGGGTAAGTGTGCATATAAAAAAAAACATAATAGGAACAAAAATACAATAAGCATATCAGCCATCAAAATCCATATATACATAAGTACATTTGCACATGAAAACCAAGGGAATGAATTTGTTTTCATTAATAAATGCAATGAACCAACCGGAGATGGGACTACCACGTTCCAAGCATGAATGTGGGATGTCATAGAACACATCAATCAAACTCATCCAGGGCTTCGAGAGGCCACCCACCTCAACCCATCAAACAGTGATTCCCCCTCACGGTCAGACATCACCAAAAACTATCATCAAATTGCTCTCCAACCGTGCCCTCCAGGGCTTCTAGAGTGTTTTTCCAACCAAGGCTTCCAAAACTAGTAACTCAACCCATAGCTTATACAGGGCTTCCAGAGTGTTTGTCCAACCAAGGCTTCTAGGACTAGTAACTCAACCCACCAAGGGCTTCTAGAGTGTTTGTCCAACCAGGGTTTCCAGGACTAGTAACTCAACCCAAGCTGTTACAGGGCTTCCAAAGCATTTGTTCAACTAGGACTCCCAAGACTAGTAACTCAACCTAAGCTATGGAAAAATGAGAACCAACCAAAAAAAATCAATGAAAGTAAACCCACAATTACCATGGCTATCCAGGAAATGGAAAGGCTAGGCAATCCACTATCAATTCTAGCCATCCTCCATGCCAATGATAGATCATAACCAAGAAACCACATGCATGTGCCCTGCATGCCAAAAACTAGTGAAGAAATCATACATGCAACTCGGTACCTGCAAGAAAATCTGATGTAGTTGTTGATGTTGATGCCTTCTTGCACTTTCCTGCTCTTCCTTTGTCTTCTTGCTCCAATAATACAAGTATGCCATCCCATCCAAGAGTGCTCCAAGAAAACTCTAAGTAACCAAGAGTATGAGAGAGAGAGAGAGAGAGAATAATGAGAAAGCTCCAAAACTGAACTGACCAAGTCTTGCCCACTGATCCTCCTCAGCCTTTTTATTAATGAGGCCTCTATTTTCTTCATTTTCCATTATTTTCCTTCAATTTCCTCCTCACATGCAAAATGTGACCTCTCACCTTCCTTTTCTCCTAATTTCCATTATTTTCATAAATAAATGTGCCAAAATACATTTTTTCCTCTTTAATGTCTTAGTCGTTGCCTTTGCTAATTTTCTTAGCCATAAACAACCGAATGAACACCCCCTAAGATGTTCTGCCCACCACTCAGCTTGGAACATGTGCCCCATCATCCGTGGTATATATATATTTACATGGAATTTTCACCAAGGCTATTACAAAAGGTGACCATGGGTTCCATCATGCCCCCAAGCATGATATATTCCTACCCAACATATGATGATGGTGGGGAATGATTGGTTATGAAAAGGTGGGAATGATGTACTTAGCTGGATGATTTTGTGGAGTTCCATTGTGTTCCAAGTGCTCATGTAAGGGATTAAAGCATCTAGCCCTATTGCCAAGAGATCCTCTAGAGGATAATGAGTATATGTAGAGGCATAGGTGCCCCTCATTTAAGTACATATGGTGATAGCATACTATGAGCATGTTGAATGTATTTAAAATAATGGGCTCCAAATACATTTTTATGATGTGCTTCATCATTTGTTGTTTCTGGTTATCATCCTATGAGAAGAGTGTATTATGGGTGCGTGATGAGAAAGGAAATGGTGGATTACCAATCTCACTTGGAATAGCATATATGAATCAAATGGAATGAATTTATAGGTTCGCATGCGTTGTGTCACCATATCAAACAGTGACTTCGGATATAATAGATTGATGCTCACCTAGACGACACGGTGGTCGGATAACAATAATGTCAAACAGATTGGGTTTTTGATGTAAGATGGAGGGATGATAAAGTGGATCATCCCTAGAGTGATCTGAAGTGATATGAGACTCTAGAGTTTCTTCTAAATAGGGAGGAATAATGGTACTAGAGTTGACACTAACAGATGCACTAGGATGTTTGAGGAGAATTTCTTCTCTTGGAAACTCAAAAATGGATGCCCCCTTACCTAAACATTGTATGGTAATGTAATGGAAACAAAGTGGATGTGGCTCGAATTCATGGGTTCAAATTAAGGGGTGATGGAACCAATCATCATCACAAGATACATGGTTCACATATACAACATCTCTGATGGGAGACTAATGACTAGTAGATGTGACATTTACTGATGTTGAGACCCAAGTGTCTTTCAAATATGGTTCTAATGAAGCACAATAGGAAACTCCTCAAGAGTATAAATATATCAATCCAATGGATGATGGCAAGTATAGAAGGGTAGAAAAACTATATATCATCTCAACATTAGGAGGAGGGACACAATGGGTGGTTGAGAGACATTCTGTCTTAGTGATGCATTAGGGCCAGGACCCACAAGTAGAGGAGAATTAGAGTCACTATGTGCAGAATATAACTTGTGAAGCACTTGAAGTGTATCATGAAAGTCATTGAGACGGGGATAGTGGTGGGAATAATGTCCATACGTATCACATAAAGCACAATGGTGATTCATGTGTAAGGTTTTATTCTTCTTAGTGGACTCAGGTAAGGTGACATGGACCTCATGAATGTTAGAGTCTCGGAAAGTATTGGATACCACATTCTTAATATGTGGGAGTTTGGCACAATTATTGGTGGCATGCCCAATGACACCACACAAAGCGCATGGAGGAGCAGGATTTGGTAGTTTAGGAGGAGTGGGAGTTAGTTCAGTTGCCTCATCTTTGGTTCCCTTTTTTTGGGGATTTCCCCCCTCACCAGATGCTTTAGAAATATGACTGACTTCTTGTTTAGGTTGTTATGGAACTAAAGCAAAGGAAGGTGAAGAAAAAATAGGTTGATTCAGAGTCAAATTTGTGTAAGGTTTTAATTTATTGGGAGGAGTGTTTGCGGGAGGATCAATGTACCATACTTGGATCCCCAAAGTGATGTTAGGAGGAATCAACGTAGTCATAATAGGGGTAGAAAATATTCCTGGTGGTGGGAATAAGAAAGGTATATGACTAGAAGGGTAATGATCTAGGGGAAAATCTCTGGTATGGTTAAGACCTGGGGGAATAGTTCCTCATTGAAAAGGACTAAGAGACATACCAGCAAAACACTAGTAGAAAATGATGAAATTAATGACTATGTGACTAGGAAAGTTAGTCACCGCAATTATGTCGAGTGGAAATACTACTAAATTTGAGAAATTTCAAGTGACCGAACTAAAAATGACTAACTTAAACGACTAATTTAGTCTACGGATAAAATATACAACTAGATAATAAGTTACTAAACTAAAAATGACTAACTTAAATGACTAACTTAGTTTAGGATTACAATATATGACTAGATAATAAGTGACAAAATTAATAAATATTAATGTAAATGAATATTATAATCAAATAATAAAAATACGACCAAATAACAAGTACAAGTATATGAGTTAGTCATTTAGTTTAGTAATTTTTAATTATGTCACTCAAGAAATGGAAAATTGCAATTTTGATATTGAAGTGTTACATTTCACTACAAGGGTCTCTAAATCCATTTGCAGTGCATATATATATGATTAAAAAAATCCCATCCCTAGTTATTATTTAATGGCATATGAACCTTTGTTAATGATTTAATTGTTTTTAATAGTGAATATATAACTGATAAAGTAAGTGATGAAATGAAGCTCATTTCAAGAAAATCAAATTGCCAATTTTTTAATGGTATATGAACCTTTGTTAATGATTAATTAATTGTTCCCCAATGGAGGTGATCATTTTGGAGGCCATTTGGCAGTGCAATGGTTAATACAGCACAAGGACTGCACGCATGGCATCATTCGCACACGTTGGGCAATGAGGAGAGAGTGTCGGGAGAGGATGACATCATGTAGTTTGTTGGCGTTCTGGATCATCCTGTGGCATGGGGAAACAGAACAGGATGAGACCATCAAATTCAGCTGGGAGGGGAATTGGCACCTACATCAAGCATGGTCATGGCATCCAAGGGAATATTTCTTTGTCCAGCGTAACGAATTATCTGGTTCCAGGACTAGAATGCATGGTTTGGGAGTAGACACAGAGTTTTCCTTAGTCTGGCTCTATCTCTAGTTTGAGGAAGCTCGAGTGGATAATCAATTTGTTGGGGAGAGTGACTTCAGGTGCCATCTCTGGGGTTATTTGAGCTTTGCGGACCATGTGACATGTGGTGTGCCTTCCTTATTCTTTTGGTTGTGGTTAAGGTGCTGGTGCTTAGGACTTCAGGTTGTTTCCTAGTTGAATAATATTATTAATGTTCAACGAATCTGGTCCAGTAAGTGGAGTTCTATTCTAGTACTATCAATTCATAATTTCATGGTGTGTTTCTCTAGTCAGGAAGTATGCTTCCTGTGGTGGTGCGACCGATGGTGGTGGTGTTGGTTGTATTCCTCTACATCAAGGGCATGCCCAAAGGGGAGTGTGCCAACCCACCTATGGATGAACACTAGCAACATGTTGAGCCTAGTTCAGATTCTAAGTCGACTAAGAGTGGTCACTTCGCTGCGGATATGGCCCTGTCTCCAACCTACTCCTCAAGCCATGTAGAGGATCAGGTAACCTTGTAGTCCATCGCGGCCCAATTGAATAGCATATAGCTAAACATTGATACACAAAGGGAGCATAGGTACGATGACAGGAACAAATTGGTTGCTTATATCAATGATCTCTTGCATATGCAGAATGAAACCTTGAATTTGGTGGAAGGTCTTCGGCAATAGCTCTGATGCACAAATGACCATCTTCGTGCCCTAGAGACTCAGGTGGAACACATTGATTATCATATGCATGAACGTGCTTCTTTCTTTGTTGCACCTCTCGCATTTCCTCCCAATCCCCCTCCTTACTATGTCGGCAATAACCAAAGACACCGACTATCTTGGATTCTCTTCAAGCTTCTTATTGTTTAGAGAAAGGCTTGTGCCATCCCTTAAGCCTATGACAGTGTATTTTGTTGCAGTGTGATGTATTTTGTTGAAACTTCTGCTATGATAATATAATTAATATTTTTGACCCCAAAAAAATGATCTAACTGTTTTTAATAGTGGATAGATAAAGTAAGTGATGAAATGAAGCTCATTTCAAGAAAATCAAATTGTTAATTTCTAATGGTATATGAACCTTTGTTAATAATTTAATTGTTTTTAATAATGGATAATGGATAAACAAAATAAGTGATGAAATAATTTCAAGAAAAAACACAAAAGACTTTGAAGATGGTAACTAAGCATTAATATTAATTATATTTAAAATAAAATAACAAAAACTATAATAAAATCATTTAACTCTAAAAAAAATAAAAAGAATATAATAATTTATAATAGAAATAACAAAACTATAATAAACTCTAAATAAAATAAATACAAAATAACAAAAACCTGACTCACAACTAAAAAGAAATTTCAACTTGCAATAACCGAGAAGACTAGGGACTGAAATGAGTGGAAAACTAGCTCTGAAATCTCATATTCTGCGAAAACTTGGTATCAAAGCCCAAGAACGAAAACCAACGATTCTTACTCCGCGAAAATTTGTTATTCTTACCCGCGAAAATTTGTTAAGAACCATGTTTCCATGAAAAATGGTTATTCTTACAATGAAGAGGTTCAATTTAGGTTTACCCTGGCTCTAAAATATCCATGAAAATAGGATGATTTGTCCATGAGGATGGCTATTTTGGCACTAATTGTTTGCAGTTGGTGGGAGGATTTTGATAGATTTTGAGAGATTTGAGAGAAATCCATGATATGGTTAGATATTTTTAGGGCTTGTGAATTTTTTTTATATAACTACAGCCTCTGTCATGGATAGAAGAGCATTAGATATAACTTGGAGGCTTTTGAAGAGACATGAAATAACGAACTCATAATTGAAGCTTTGAATCACAAGTTCATTGGATTTATGGGTTTCACTGCATTTTTACTACCTTTTTTATTGCGAAAGGTAGGCCTGTGTTCACTCTATGGGTTTTGATTTTTCTTTTGCTAAGGGATCGACTTGGTTTTTTATTTTCTTTTTCTAAGGGATCAATCGGGTTTTGATTTTTTTTTTTTGCTCAATATATTGAATGGTTTTTTTCTGCTTAGTCTAAGGTGATTTGTTTCTCACTAGACTACCTAGCATTCGATACCTATTCTCACAGGCATTAGGATACCACTAGGATAGGGAAATACCACCATATCTTTTGTCCCTATTGGTCTAGCTAGTAGTCCATATCTATATCATTTAGTATAAATTCTATAATTCTAGTAATAAGAATGACCTGCATGAATCCCAGATCGATGGGAGAGAAGTCCATCCATGTTGGATTGGTTGAGAACATGTACGGTTGATTGATTGAGAAAAGTCATTTACACTTGATTTCCATATCGAGCACTTAGCCGAAGTTCTATTTGGTTTCACCATTACACCACCAGTGTAGTTTATACCACCATCATAGTTGGTGGCTAGCATGCGTTAGCTCATGACAGGGATCAAAATGACCAACATGAAGTCCCCCTTTGGATTACGAGGACTTCATGGATTCCCTCGAGAGTGGATCTCTTCACAAGAAAATCGTCCTTGATTGCCTTAGAATCGACATGAACTGAGTCAATGATGCAGCCATAAGCATATATATCCTTGTAGAAGTTCCACAATGCTCAGGGTTTTAACTGTGCTCTTACCAGCCTTGAAGAACCGACTCTAAATGTTTTCACTGGGTTATTTAATAACAACAAATTATGAAAATGTTACCTGTAAAAAAATTCTATTTTACTAATTCTATATCTTAACTTTAAAGTTAGAATCATAATTGAAGTTGTACAAAAGTAAATTTAAACTAGTTTTATAGACACCTGAGAGTGTTTTTTTCAGTGATTAATCATAACGGCTTATCCTTTTTTATGATTTATGCCCTTTGATTTCCAGGATGTAAGCATTTTTCTCAACTGTTAGGCTTACTCATGATGTGTTACTTTGCTCACCAGGCTTATGTGATAATTGTTTGAGAAGCACACTTTATCTAAAAACATATTGGAGCAGGTTGATCTTAATGAACTCTTAAGTGTACAAATATCCTAACAATAATTTCTATTCATTAACGCTCAATCAGATACTGATTGAATCCAATTTTTTGCACATAGGTGTTACTTGAACATTGGACCTTCAAAACTCAAACCCCTAAATAAAAATAGCTTTGAATCCATGGGCACCATACAGAGTCAAAGTTTCATCATGCACATACATACAACTGAAACATCTTTTGCTTTTTGTAGAATTTTAAATTGCTGCCATCTTAGGCTTTCATTTTTTGCTGCAACGTTCCTGCTTATTTGATATTTCCAGGAATTTTTTTTGGACTATCTTTCTAGATTTTAACAATAAGGTTTTGATTCTTTTCCTTTGTTATCTTCAAAATTTCATCACTTTTATCATGATTTACATTGTCATAAGACTATGTTTTCTCCTACGAGATTTATTTCAAAACTTAAAGAAAAAATTTATTTTAGTCTGCTCTTGATCAAATAAAGTTGGTGGAGTTTGGACATGTACAATATTTTTATCAAATATCTGTTCAGAATGCAAATTAGGACAATTCCTGACTAATTTTCTAACACACTCGATGCTTATTTTGTTCCTTCTCAAGTTGTTTTCATCTGTTGATGTCAATGTAGAAATATTAGGTGGTTTTGGAAACAACTTCTAGCACACACTTGTCATATCTATGTCTCTCCAAACAACCTTATCAAATTTTCAATTACCAACACCAAAAACAATCCCAAAATGAAATTCTTTGGGTTTAGTACCTGGAATCGGAATGTAGACTAGATATAGCATTATTTCATTTCATATCTGATGCCTCAAGTTTATCATCTTATTTATATACATACATACACGGTGTAAGGAACCCTATTATACCGTTTACCTACAACTAAGATAACTTTTGTTGGTTGCAGAATTTTAAACTGTTGCCACCTCCCATTTTCATTTTTTACTGCAACCTTCTTTCTTACTTTATCTTTCCAGACATTTTTTTTCAACATTTCCAGATTTTAACAATATTTTTTTTTTTCTTTTCCTTTGTTATATTTAGAATTTCATCACTTTTATCATGATTTGCATTGTCATAAGACTTTATTTTCTCTAGATTTGTTTCAAATATTTAAAAACATTGTTTTTAATCTAGTCTTGATCAAATAAAGTTGGTGGAGTTTGGATATGTACAATATCTTTGTCAAAGATCTATTCAGAATGAAAATTGGGACAATTCCTTCTTATGTGATGTAAATGCAAAGCCTCATTTAATGTCCTAACACACTTGATGCTTATTTTTCCCTTAGGTAGACATGGTGTAAGTGTCTATATAATGCATTTTCAAATCATCCTATTAACCACACAAGTAACCCCCTTAGGTTAACTACATATCTTTCACTATCTAGTATCTACAAGAACATTTTTAACAATTCTTGGACTTCATTTTCCACTAGCCATATAGGCAAGATCAAAAATTGCCTTGTTGGTTAGGTTATAACTGATAGACTATCTCATGCATCCACAGTCATTGCATCATGGGTGCATACCACTTCCCACATCAATTCAACCACAACACACAAATATCCATTGTCCTAGACTACATTTCACTTTGGTTCTTTTTGTAGAACCTTATGAATAGGTCCCTAATCTATGAATCCCGCATATGCACCAATATTGGATCCACCCTCTGTTGATGTCCTACACTAGAATGATTATGTAAATCCAGAGCCTCATTTAATGTCCTAACACACTTGATGCTTATTTTTTCCCTTAAGTAGACATGGTGTAAAGGTATATATAATGTATTTTCAAATCATCCTAGTAACCACACAAGTAACCCCCTTAGATTAACTACATATCTCTCGCTATCTAGTATCTGTAGGAAAATTTTTAACAACTCCTAGAATTCATCTTGAACTAGCCATATAGGTAAGATAAAACATTGCCTTATTGGTCAGGCTATAACTGATAGACTATCTCATGCATCCACAATAGTTGAATCATGGGTGCATACCACTTCTCACATCAATTCAACCACAACACACAAATATCCATTTTCCTAGACTACATTTCACTTTGGTTCTTTTGTAAAGCCTTATGAATAGGTCCCTAATCTATGAATCCCACATATGCACCAATCTTGGCTCAACCCTCTGTTGATGTCCTAAATTGGAACGTTTGTTTAAACATAGAGCCTCATTCAATTTCCTAACACACTGGATGCTTATTTTGTCCCTTAAGTAGACATGATGTAAGGGTGTATATAATATATTTTCAAATCATCCTAGTAACCACAAAAGTAACCCCCTTCGGTTAGCTACATATTTCTAACTATCTAGTATCTACAGGAATATTTCCAACAATTCCTGGACTTCATCTTCCACTAGCCATATAGGCAAGATCAATCATTTCCTTATTGTTTAGGCTATACCTAATAGACTATCTCATGCATCCACAGTAACTAGATCATTGGTGTATACCACTTCCAAAATCAATTCAACCATAATATACAAATATCCATTGTCCTAGACTACATTTCACTTTGGTGCTTCTTGTAGAGCCCTGTAAATAGGTCCCTAATCTATGAATCCCACATATGCACCAGTATTGGCTCCACCCTCTGTTGATGTCCTAAACTGGAAATATCATGTAAATGTGGAGCCTCATTTAATGTCCTAACACACTTGATTCTTATTTTGTCCCTTAAGAAAACATGGTGTAAGGGTCTCTATAATTTATTTTCAAATCATCCTAGTAACCACACAAGTAACCCCCTTAGGTTAACTACATATCTCTCACTATCTAGTATTTGCAGTAGCATTTTTAGCAATTCCTAGACTTCATCTTCCACTAGCCATGTAGGCAATATCAAACATTGCCTTTTTGGTCAGGAAAATAACTAATAGACTGTCTCATGCATCCACAATAATTGCATCATGGGTGCATACCACTTCCAACATCAATTCAACCACAACAAAAAAATATCCATTGTCCTAGACTACATTTCACGTTGGTGCTTTTTGTAGATCCCTATGAATAGGTCCCTAATCTGTGAATCCCACATCTGCACTAGTCTTGGCTCTAGCCTCTGTTGATGTCCTAAAATGGAAAGAACATGTAAATGTAGAGCCTAATTTATTGTCCTAACACACTTGATGCTTATTTTTTTCCCTTAAATAGACATGGTGTAAGGGTCTATATAATGTATTTTTAAATCATCCTTGTAACCACACAAGTAACCCCATTAGGTTAACTACATATCTCTCTCTATCTAGTATATGCAAGAATTTTCTCAACAATCCTTGGACTTCTGCTTCCATTAACCATATCGTAAATATCAAACATTGCCTTGTTAGTTAGGATATAATTGATAGACTATCTCAGGCATCCACAATAACTATGTCATGGGTGCATATCACTTTTGACATCAATTCAACCACAACACACAAATATCCACTGTCCTAGACTACATTTTTTGTAGATCCCTATGAATAGGTCCCTAATATATGAATCCCACATCTGGACCAGTCTTGGCTCCACCCTCTGTTGATGTCCTAATCAAGAAATATCATGTAAATTCAGAGCCTCATTTAATGTCCTAACACACTTGATGCTTATTTTTTCCCTTAAGTAGACATGGTGTAAGGGTCTATATAATGTATTTTCAAATAATCCTTGTAACCACACAAGTAACCTCCTTGAGTTAACTATGTATCTCTCACTATCTAGTATCTGCAGGAACATTTTCAACAATTCCTGGACTTCAGCTTCCACTAGCCATATAAGAAAGATCAAACATTACCTTGTTGGTCAAGCTATAACTGATAGACTATCTCAGGCATCCAAACTAACTACATCATGGAATCATACCACTTCCCACATCAATTCAACCACAACCCAAAAATATCCATTGTTCTATACGACATTTAATTTTGGTGCCTTTTGTAGAGCCATATGAATAGGTCCCTAATCTATGAATCCCACATTTGCACCAGTATTGGCTTCACCCTCTGTTGATGTCAGTGTAGAAATATGAGGTGGTTCTGGAAACAACTTCTAGCACACTTATGTCATAACTATGTCTCTCTAATAAGCTTTGTCAAATTTCCAATTTCCAAAACCAAACTCAATTCCATAATGAAAAACATTGGGTTTAGTACCTAGAATGAGAATGTAGCCCAGATATAGGATTATGTCATTTCATATGACGCCTCAAGTTTATCATCTTATTTATATACATGCATACAAGAAGAGCTTGGAAGAAAATGAAAATGAACTATAACTATTTGAAGTTGAACAGCCAAATGAGATTACCACTGAGATTATATTTATTTCTCGCTATGATTTTATTGATAAATATTTTCATGATACATGTTAAAGGGACTCAAATTGTAAGACAAGTTTAACACAAGAAACTAAGACTGATGAAAAACCTAAACCCATTTAGGAAAAGAATCAAACTTTAATGTTAAAGACTAGAAAGATCAAGTAAGAAGGAAGGTTGCAGCAAAAAATGAAAGTGAGACATAGTAGTAGTTTAAAATTCTGTAACTAGAAAAAGATGTTTCAGTTGTAGCTAAATGAATGAGGCAACTTTGACTCTATAGGGTTCCCATAGATTCAAGAATAAGAACTGCTAGCACAACCCATCTACAAAACTCTTGGAAATGACAATTATTTAATCATAACACTATATATTTGTAAGAATAGAAACTACTAGCACATCGAACATTGATTTTTGGCACAACAATGTTGGAGAAAAAGTTAGCGGAAAAAGCACAATAATAACATGATAATATTCTTGATAATATATATAGAGCTTCCATGTCATGTGCTAACAAGCTTGAAGGCCATGGCCAACTTCTTCCGCTACTTCAAAAAAAAAAAAATTCCTTTTGCTCCTCCCCATGGTTTTCTAGTTGGAGTTTGTTTTAAAAATTGGAAGAAGAAATTGATTAACAAGATTCGATCTATAGCCAGAAAATTAAATCGGTTGTACGAAGAGTCTTTTCTCCAGGCTGCTCAAATAGTACATATACTTTGCTACAGGGTCACAAAAAGCATGAGAGAAAAGATAATCTTGATTAGAAGCTTCAACTTATTCTTGGATTGTTGTAACAACATGGTGAAATCTATCATGAAAAATTTTAATATAGAATTCCCTGTGTCATCTGAAAATATCTTCTTCTACAAGGAAACCATCATTATCTCTTGATTCTTCAGCTTCAGGCTTTTTGAAAAAATATTGATTTCTTTCTGAAAGGAAGTGTACATGGTCAAATTTTGAAAACTTCTTACCTTTATTTTCTAGGCATAGTTTTTCTTCGTATGGTTGTCTAAGGTATGTGCTTGTATCCTTCTCTTCATATGAATCATCTAAATCATAAATATGATCACCTTCAAATTGTATGAAATAAGTCTTATGAGGTTTAATTTTCAACTCAATAATTTGTGTATTTCCTTATTATTGAATGGTGATTGTTATTGTAGGTTTGAAATTTGAGCATTCCCATCACTCCATTTATTAATTTTAAGTAGGTTCAACAAATGTTTTGTTTATAGGGATACTACAGAACAATCTTCTTCCAATTGTTCAACATGTTCTTCACATATGACCATCTGTGCCTTGAGTGGTTTTTGTCTTAAAATGCTCATATTTTCATGATTTCTACTACAATGGCTTGTGGAGAAATGTGCATGAGGAATTGTACCTTTCTCTTCGTTAGAAACATTAGAGTCATAGACAATAGCCTCCTCAAAATTGACAAGATAAGATATATTTGAATTGACTTGAAGCTTAATTATGCTTTCATTTACAAATCTATGAGAGTGCAAAGTGTTTTGTCTTCAAGAAATTTATTAGGTTTCTCTATGAGTTCCTGTGAAGAAAGAGGCGTGTGAAAAGAGTTCAAAAGAAGTCCCATATTTGTATTTGAACTAGAAATAACAATTTCTCTTATTTTGTCCTAATATAAGGTCCCTTTTCTAGCTAGTTCATTGACTTGATAAAAATTATTAGTAGACAAAAATGACTAAAACAAGCGAAACATCAAATCTATCTTTGTTACACGTTGTTCATGAATCCACTTCAAATTGTTTGGATGAGATACATGAGTGTTGTCTATAATAAGAAAGATATTTCCAGTCTTACATTGTCTTAAGCTATGCCTAAATTTGTTAAATGTGTCTATGACTCATCTCTAGATGTTACATCTCTAGCAAGCTCTTGGGGGCGAACTAGCATCAACACTACTTTTTTGTGGCTTCCTGGTCATCAAACTATTTTATGAAAAGCATGGATTTGACAATATTGGATGCTTTCCAATCTCATCTATCTTGCATCCAAAAAACCATGTTTCTTCTTTGAGAGGAAGGTTTGGTATCGTCTGTGCATTTACATCATATGATTGTCTATTCCTATATGATTATTCGATAATGGTAATTGGAGGAAAATTTTCCCGCTGAATATTCACACATCCATTGAAGAAAATGTGGGATAATTTTTAGTATATTGTAGAAAAATCATTTTTTTGAGACACATACAAGGTGTCTCACTACAACAACAAGATAAACTACATAAGTTTCAAGATAGACTATAAGATAAACATAGTGAGAAATTGTCGGCCTGTCACACTTTTTAATGTGTCTTATAATCAAGAATATGGCAGCCTAAACTATTTTACTTGATCAACTAGATTTTATTAAGAGGAATTTTATCGTAGGTAATATTATTACAACTTTTGAAGGTCTTGAATGAGTATCAAAGATCAGTCTCATAATTATAGATGAAGATAGGAATAGCAAATATGACTCCAAATGCATATTTTCTAATAGGGTGAAATTCTTCAAGCCTAGAAAAATAATGTAAATCTCCAAATGATTTACCCTCTTGCATGCTAGGAATAAGGAGAGAATGTGGTGTAAATCCTTCACTAATGTTCCCTCCATGCAAGTGGCTAAAAACAGAATTTATTCCCTTCAAGTGCCAAAAAGGTGATAATTTTTAACTCGTCATGTTGCCATGAATAGGTAAGTGACTCCTTCAAGTGGAGTGCTCTCATTTTCTAGGAATGAACACTTGGAACATGTTAGAAAAAGGCTTTAAAGGAGAGAGTACAAAACTGGTAACTACCACTACATCAGTGCCTCCCTATAGCTGAGTGATGCATCTTACATGCTACTAAGGAAACCCCCATTAGTGTGTTCTTCTCCTTATTGTTGTTGTAATGAGTGTTTAAAAATGGCCGCGAGGGATGTGCCCTTAAGAATGCTAATATATTAACCAAAAATTTTCGTTGTCGGGCTAATAGATCTGCATTCAAAAGGTGTAAATACAAAAAAATCTTCTCAAACAAGTGTTCATCCATAGGCTTTCTCTCAAATATGACTTTATTTTGTTGTTTGACAATGTGATTATTGTGTATGGGTGTGTTCACATTGGTAACAAATTTTCTTGAAGTGAGACTCAAATTAAAACCTTTCATTATTCAAGCATGTCTTTGTTACCTCTAACACTCACCATTTCCTTATCTCTACATGTATCTTTCTTTAACCCTTGAATTAATTATCTATATTGATTCATGATCATATGAGTAGTTTTCCCAGCTAGAAACTAGCAAGTAATTGATGGATAAAAAATTCCACTAAGCCATTTTTGAGCTACAGTAGGCCCCTTCATATCTTCCCTTTTCTTTCAAAACTATATATAAGTATTTGTTTCAAAGTTTAAAATATTTCTTGCTAGAAAATTCAGCAAAGAGAACAAACTTTGTCTATAATAGTAAAGTTCTTCATAGTGCATCAACCCTTCTTTAGGATAGTTAGTTTCAAATCAATGATTGGAAATTAGAAATCTTTCTATAGAAATTCCTTCCAGAACATCCTACTTTTGCTCTGTTTGATTGGAAAACATGAGTCACATATTTTTTGGCTTCATTTTTGTGTCAAAATTATGATTCTAATCATGGAATCTCACACTCTGTGTGTAATTTAATGGTATTTACTCTTACTCATAACTGAAGATGACAATATATTAACAATCTATCAAAATTCATTTTCAATAATAGGGGCTACATTGGCATATGAAGAGTACAATATTTCAATATGGGAGCTATGTGTCATCTGCACCTTCCTGGTTTTGCAAGCATTTTACCTTTGCAGAGATACAAGAGGCTACCAAAAATTTTGATGAGTGAGGTATTCTTAGTGTTGGTGCTTTTGGTAAATCTTATGAAGGAGAGATTGACGATGGTGGTGTGAAGGTTGTAGTTAAGAGACGAAACCCGCTAGAATAACAAGGTATCCATGAGTTCCAAGAAAAAATAAAGATGATTTCTAAGCTCAGGCATCACCATGTGGTGTCTCTTATTGGTTACTATGAATAAAATTGTGTATTGATTTTATTTTATGATTATATAACCAAGCGACCACTGTGAGGTCACTTGTATGGTAACAAAAATTTTGTCCATTGTCATGGTTTTAAATATTAGAACTATGTATTAGGGATTCTCAAGGTCTTCATTATCTTGACACAGGGGTTTCTCAAATCATCATACATCAGGATGTCAAGACCAAGACCATATACTTCTTGATGAAAAATTAGTTGCAAAAATTCCATATTTTGTGTTACAAAAAATGGGCCCAACTCTTCACCATACTCATGTTAGAATTGTGGTCAAAGGTAGCTTTGGATACCTGGACCCAAAATATTATCATAGGAAGAGGCTCACTGAAAATTCAGATGTTTATTCATTTGGTGTTTTGTTGTGTGCTCGACATGTTATTAATTCTTCTCTTCCTAGAGAATAGGTAAGCATTGTTGAATTGGAACTGCATTATGAGAGAAGGGGAATACTGTAACAAATTATTGATCCTTATTTGAAAGGTAAAATAAATCCTAAGTCCCTTGAGAAGTATGGAGAGGCACTGGGCAGCTGAAAAGTGTTTTTTGGAGCAAGGGGTTGAAAGGCTAACTATGGGAGATGTGCTTTGGAACCCAGAAATTGTTTTGTAGCTCCAAGAAACTGTGATATAGAATAAATTGGTTGATGACAACACAAATAACTTTCTACAACTCAAACAACATAGAAAGTTATGTTGTTGAGGGGCCCAACACTATGACAAGCACCGGAGACCATAGTTTGGCAAGCGAGAATTTGGATGATGTAACCATAAGTGTTGTTTTTTCTCAAATGGTGAATCCACAAGGGAGGTAATTGAATTGGCAAGTAGTAGTTTCATGTTTCTGTATTGGTTGTAGTACATGAAAGTTTCATTTATGCAAGATACAACATGACATGTTAAATAGTATTTACACTAGACACTAAGGTTTAGCCATGTATTTCTTATGGAAGCTATTTCCTTTTGCCTTATTACATGATGGGAAAAACTATTAGTACATTTTCTATGGATTTACCTTAACATACTGACAACTTTTCCCCTCTTTGACCACTTCCTTTTAGATGAAAAAATTATGCACATAACTTTTGTTAATTTTTTCACACATAGCTTAACTAATCATGATATTGATGTACACATGAACTTTTGAAATGTCCATGGTTCAGTTCACGAGGCAAACCCAGTTTTAGCAAATCTAAGGCTTGATTTAAGTCTTGTAATAATGCATTTATGCAAAAATATTTTTTCTTAAAGGGGAATAGTTGATGCATTTGTACAAGATATGTTGTATGTATATTATAAGTATGATAGGAAGGATTGCATTAGTGCAATTTCTTATTAGTAGCACACCTTCTCTCTCTTGTAGTGTGGCTTTGATAAAGTTTCCTCCAAAATTTTAAAAGTGATAAATTATTGTATCTTTTATAGAGATACTAAGCCCAATTTTCTTTATACAAGTGAGCAGATAATTTTTGCAAGACCTAAAAATCATGTCAAAAGGAAAAGTTTAAATGATAGATAAAAATGTTATGGCCACTAGAAGTTATGCATCTGTAATCTCAAGTTTTCTCCCAAAACGTGAAGTTTGAAGTAGTGTTTTCATGTTATTCTAGTAGACTCGCCATTCAAAAAACTTATTTGAGTCGAATCTAGGCTTAACAACACAAACTCAGTGATAAAAAAGAAACACATGTATGCACTATTTGACCCATTAAGACTTATTTTTGTAATTATGAATTTACACATTCAGATTTTAGTTTGGAAAATCAATGTTTTTTATTGTTAAAAGGGAAGACCTGTAGGATGATAGCCTCAACCTACAAACCTGTAGGTTGAGATTTCATTCTACATGGTTGTAGGATGACATCTCAATGTACAGGCTTGTAAGTTGTAATGCCAACTGACATCTATGTAGGATAACAAGTCAGCCTAGAAGGATGTAGGATGAACTGGCGTATAGGCTGAAATGTCAACATTAGCTTTGACCTAGAAGTGGCTTTCACATTCCCACTTTGTACCTATACTATATGTCCTGTTTTAGTCCCATGGAACTAACTTTGGGGTTAATTTTAGCATTCAATAAAACTATCTTATCTTATTTATTTTGAGAAAGAAAAATTTGCTTGATGTTTTTCTCTACAGGGTACAAACTCCTTGGACAAACATCATTGTAAAGGTTTCCTCATGGTATTTTATGCTTATGATAGATTAGATATGCATGTGGCCCAACTGTTGGTTTTCCTTGGCTAAATAGCGACATTTTCATGCTTAAATAATGTTTATGGACTTTGATGTAATATTCCAATCTTGTTAACAACATACTTTTACGTAATTCCAGTGGGATCGATATAAAAATTTCTCGAGTTTAACAATGATAAGAGAAATCATAAGTGTCTTTTACTCCTCAAACTAAAACTTGCCAATGTTTCTAACATGTATTTTTTACTTCTAACACTCACCACTTACTTATGTTATGAACCATCTCACAAAAAGATAGAAAAAATAGATCAATGACTTCAAAATCAACCTCTTCGAGGGGGAAACCTCCTTTAAATTACACAACCGAACAATTATTGGATGATACAAATGACTAATCTCCTTTCTATATATATAGGAGTATAAGGATTCACAATATAATTAAAGCCGACATAACAATAATAATATAAGGGCACAACAATAACAATAGTGGGCTTCTATGGGGCACACTAATAACAATATGGGGACAATAGGAGCACACTAATAACAATACAAGCTACAATGATAGTAGTAGTGGGGGAATCACTAGTATTATAGGGACCTAACATGTCCCTTGTTCAAAAAAGTGTTGTCCTCAATTCTTGAGTAGTTCCAGATGCTTTTGTATGAAATTCTCATCCTCCCATCTGGAATCTTCAATGGGTAAGTTCTTCGACTTGATGAGATACTCCAAAATAAATTGATTTCATAGTTGTAAATTTCTTGTTTTTGTGACTACTTTAGGTCCCAATATGATTTTTCCTTCCTCATCAAGTTCTAGCAATATTGTTTGAATTGGGAGCTTGTGACCTATAACCTTGTTTACACCTAGGTGCACTCAGGAAGTTGCAAGAAGATCCAGTTTGTATGCCATAGTACCAATATTTTGCAACACCTTGTATGTACCATAATACTTTGGTGATAATTTATTATCCTTCTTGGCTTTCTTGAGGGACATTTGTTTATATGGTTGTAGCTGGAGGAATACCCAGTCACCTACATCAAAACTTCTTTCGTTGCAATGTTGATCTGTCTGTTGTTTCATTCTATTTTGCGAAATTGAGGTTATCCTGTAAGAATTGGAGAACCTGTTACTGATGCTCGATGCGATATTCCACTACTTGAACCTTAGAATATTCTCTTAAATATGATGTGATGGATGGTGGATTATATCCATAAAGTGCCATAAATGGGGTCATTTTTGCTGTAGTATGGAAGGAAGTGTTATACCACCATTCAGCTAGAGGAAATGATTTGACCCATTGTGTCTGTTTATCAAAGACAAAAAAATGAAGATATCCTTCCAAATATTTGTTTACTATCTTAGTTTTCCCATCAGATTGAGGATGATAAGATAAGCTATGAGCTAATTGAGTACTGAGACAAGAAAATAATTCTGTCCAAAAAATTCTACTGAAAATGGGATCTCTGTCACTTACAATAATCTTTGGGTTTCCATGTAGCTTTTGAATTGTTTCCATAAATGCAATAGAAATTATATTAGCTTTAAATGGATGAGATAATGCACAAAAGTGTCCATACTTGGTAATTTTGTCAACTATCACCATAATGACACTCTTTCCTTCATATTTGGGTAAATCTGTGATAAAATCCATTGAAACCTCCTCGCAACGTTGGCTTGGAATGGATAAAGGTGGTAATAGAGCTCGGGTCTTAATTGTTTCAGCTTTATTTTGTTGGAAAACCAAACATTCCGCCACAAAATTTTGAATATCTGATTTAAGGCCATCCCAAAAAAAATCCTTCTTAACCCTGTGGTAAGTTTTTAAAAATCCTAAGTGCCCTCTTGAGGGATAAGTGTGAAATTCCATAATAATATTCTGTTTGAGTTGGGAATTATTACATAGGTATGGGCGATCTTTGTACCATAACGAACCATTTTTCCATCTAAATGTATCAGATATACTGGGATCTTATTGTATCTTTTGAATGAGTGCCCACACTTCTTCGTCATGATTCCATTCATCCCTTGCTTCGTTTATCCAATCTGGTTGGATAATAGAATTGGCACAAAGAAATTCTTCCACATCCTCATCCTTTCTTGAGAGTGCATCTACCATAACATTTTGCTTTCCTTTTTTGTCTATTATTTCAAAGTCATAACGCAACATCTTTGTGACCCATTTTTTCTGCTCTTCTGAAGATAATATTTGTTCTAGAAAGTATTTAAGACTATCATGAACTATTTTTACCTTGAAGTGTCTTCCCATTAGGTAGGGTTGTCGTTTCTTAAGTGCGTGTAGTATTTCCAACATTTCCTTCTCATAAATATATTTGTGTAAATTATTTCCTGTGATTGGATGACTTTCAAAAGAAATGGGCCTTTCTTCTTGCATTAAAACAACACCAATTCCATTTTTTGAGGCATCACATTCCACAATAAAGGTTTTTGTGAAGTCTGGTGTAGCTAAGGTCAGTGCTTGGCATGTTGCCTCTTTAAGATGTTCAAAGGCTTTTGTTGCTTCTGGAGTCCATGAAAATGCATCTTTCTTCATGAATGTTGTTAGAGGTGCTTCTATTCTCCCATAATTCTTAAAAAACTTGCGATAATACCTTGTCAACTCGAGAAATCCTTGTAGATGCTTTATGGATGTGAGGATTTTCCATTCCCTAATGGCTTTAATTTTTCTAGGGTATACCTTAACACCTTCATGAGATACAATATGACCTAGATATTCCACCTCTTGTACTCCAAAGAAACATTTGGAGATTTTTGCATATAATTGTTTCTCCTCCAATAGTTTGAGCACCTTGTTAACATGTTGCACATGACCCTTCCAAGACTTGTTGTAGATTAGTATATCATAAAAATATACTAACACAAATTTTCTAAGGAAGGGTTTAAAATGGAATTCATCAAACCTTTAAATGTAGAAGGTGCATTGGTAAGGCCAAAAGGCATGACCAAAAATTCATAATGACCCTAATTAGTTCTAAATGTTGTTTTCAAAATGTCTTTACTCTTCATTCTGATTTGATGATATCCTGAATGAAGTGTTAGAAAAATTATATATATGACTGAGAAATGCAAGACATATAATATGCAGAAAAAACACAAACACATAAAACCAGAGAGACACAGATATATGTGGTTCACCTAGTTTGGGCTACATCCACCCCGAACAACCAATCCTTCCTTTCTATTATCCAGAAAAATGAAGAGACACAACATATAGTAGATCCATTGTAATATCCTTTGTTTCCTCTCAAAGCCTCACCTCTTTATTTCTCGCTTGGAGAATACACATCTATTACACAACCTCAATACAATGCCCTCATACAAAGAGAGGGGTTGCCTTCTAGGGAAAAAAACCCTAAACTAAACATAATTTATACTGTCAGTTCATCTACCTAATGAATGGCCCAGATTGACTAGAAATTACTATACTTTTGCAAGGCAATTTTACATCTGTTTTTAGCTTCGGGGGTACTACCCCCAAAACCTAAGCTGGGGGACCGCTGGCCCATGGACCCCCCAGCCGGGGGAGATGTTCCCCCCCCCCGAACTGCCGTGGGGGGGACAATTCCCCCCCCACACTCCCCCGCGTGGAGGGGTGTACCATCTTCCTAGGGTATACATCCTGCTAAAACAAATACCTATGAATAATCATGCTTCACACCCAACACAAAGATCCAACTTGGTGAAGTAAATTGATCCATGCAATTCATCCAATAATTCATCAATGATAGGAATGATAAATTTATATTTAATAGTGATCTTGATGAGCTCCCTATAATCTGGACACATGTGCCATGATCCATCTTTCTTGTGCACCAACACTACTGGAGCAGAGAAAGAACTTTTACTAGGTTGAATTATACTAGCCTCTAGCATTTCTACAACCATACATTTAATTTCACTATTTTGGGCATATGGATATCTGTAATGCCTAATGTTTGGAGAAACACTTTTTAGAATCAAATAAATAGCATGATCATGATCACGAATAGGTGGGAGTCCTTTGGGAGTCTCAAATACCTTGGAATGATTGTCCAAGGCTTTTTTCAGATCTAGAGAAATAGATGATTTCAATGTGGGAACCTTTAGTGAAAATAATTGTGAAGTTATGCCTCTTTTTTCTTTCTTTAGAAGCTTTGTCATTCCATTAGAGATGATTATCTTTCATGGTTTCCTTGTAATACCCCTTAATTCAACTTCCTTTCCTTTCAAACAAAATTTCATGAAATTTTCTTGAAAATTAAAAGCTATTGTACCCAAGGATTGTAGCCATTGGACTCCTAGTACAACATCAACACCACCCATTGGAATGGAAAGCATTTGGCTATTCAATACATATTTTACCATGGATAGCTTCATACTATGACACTTTCCAGAGAAATTTATGGTTTCTCCACTTGCAACCATCACTTGAAACTTTGTGTTAGAAAATTGTATATTACAGAGCAATGGAACACATAAAATATTGTAGAAATATAAACATAGAAAACACATAAAAAAAGAGAGACACGGATATACGTGGTTCACCCAGTTTGGGCTATGTCCATAGAGAAACAACCAATCCTTCTTTTATTATATTATCCATCAAACTAAAGAGATACAACCTACATCAAATCCACTGTAACATCCTCTTCACTCTCAATCTCCTCTCTCTTCCTCACTCTGAATATAGATATACATATACACAATACAATTCCCTCATATATAGTCAGGGGTTGCCTTCTAGGGCAAAAAAACCCTAAATTAAACATAACTTCTATCGTCAGATCATCCACCTAATGAACGACCTATATTGACTAGAAATTATTGTACTTTTACAAGGAAACTTTACATCTATCTTTAGCTTCAGGGGCACTACCCCTGAACCCTTGCCAGGGGAGTGCTAGCCCCCGGACTCCCCAGCTGGGGGTGATTAACCCCCTTGAACTCCCACGGGGGGGACAAGTCCCCCCCTGTGTGGAGGGGTGTATAGTCTTCCTGGGATATACATCCGACTGAAACCTTTGAATACAGAAGATAATCAGGCTCCACACTCGGCACTTTGGTGCTAGATATAGGAAGCAATTCAATTCCTTGGCCATCTTACAATGAATAAAACTATGGGTACTGCTTGAATCAATCAACACTATTAACTTTTTCTTCTTGATATGTCCTTCTATCTTTATAGTTATAGGAGTGGTAATTCCGGCCAATGCATTACAAGATATGATCGGATTCATTTCTTATTTCTCTAGGGTTTCTTCCTAGTTTATATCCTATTCTTTTGATGTTTCTTGTTCCTTTTCTTCCTCCTCCTCACAATGTATGTAAAATAGTTTCTTCTCAACACACTTATGGCCCTTAGTGTATTTTCTATCATAACTGTAACAAATCCCTTTTTCTCTTTTTTCTTCCAATTGTTGTGGTGTCAACCTTGTAGGTTGTGGAAGGCTAGGGGCAACAATACTTCCATATTTATAGTTGTGAGTGGTAGGCTTCCTGGTTGTCATAATTTTTCTTTCCGTTTTTCTTGCCAACCTGAATGCCTTATCCAATGAATCAGGTTCCCAAAGGTGAACCTCATGTTGGATGTTATCCTTTACAGTCCCTATGAACACATCAATCCTATGCTCCTATCAATTTTTTTTTCCCTTATATTCAATTTTTGGAACTCCTCAATGTGATCTGTCATTGAACCCTTTTGTTTGAGATTTATCACTTGACTTAAAAAGGTGTTTCTTTTTGTATCCTCATAATGTTCTATCATTTCTTCTATAAAAATTCCCCAAGTGACAATTTTTTTATGAGAGAAAATCCATCGATACCATACAAATTGATTTGGTTCCAAATATAAAGTTGCAATATGTACCTTTTGTGTGTTTTTCACATTATGGAGATCAAAATATTGCTCCATCTATAGTATCCATGTTATGAGATCCTTGTCATAAAACTTCCTCATATCAATCTTTAGAACATGGTGGATCTTCAATCCAACGTTAGAGTCTTTGAAACCATGATTAACAGTTATATTGTTCTCACCATGAGTTTCCTTTACTACCCTTTCACCATTAGTAAACATTTCTCGATCTTCAAATCTTCCATTTTTCCTTCCATCTTAGCTTCCACGACATTCATATTAGCTTCCACACCTTTCTTTAAACCATCCATCTTAGCTTCCATGCCTTTCTTTAAACAATCTGCCTTATCTTCCATGCCATCCATCTTAGCTTCCATGCCTTTCTTTAAACCATCCATCTTAGCTTCTATTACTTTTTGTGAGAGTAAATTTTGTTGCACTTGGTCTCATATTTTTGATATATCATGTTGCATTTCTTCCTCGTCTTCATTATTTATGCTAGATATTTCAGGTTGCTTACTAGGTGTTTCCATTTTCTTTCTTTGGGGCATTAATTAATGATAATTGTGCTTCACTATACCCTTTTAATTCCTTCAAACTATTTTTTTCAAACCGAACTTATTCAAAAATTTTAAAAAACTACACACATTTTTTCACTTTGTAGGAGCTCGATATTGAATCTGATGTATCTATGATATTTCATATCTCCAAGGTCTAAAATTGTGAATTATGGTATCCCTTTGACTCCTCTTTCCAATGCCACCAATCTGATCGAAATTGGATTCTCCAAGAAAGCATTATGCCCAATATCTCAATATGACATGATTATACGCCTTTTTAGTAGAGAAAACTTGTATGAAGTGTCATGTGTCACTGTTTCAACTTTCGGACCTGAAAACACTACAAAGAAAACTACAGTTTGTCCACTTTCTATAAATTCTTATGAAATTTCAATCTGATACACAGAAAGAAAGTTATGATGATTTTTCCATGGTCACCTATTTGGGATGTAATTTAGGAACTTGCAAAAACCATAACTTCCTTAGATCATATCTCCGAAAAGATAAGATATGAAATTTGGACCCCAGGATCATCATGATTTTGAATCAAATGAATTTTTTTTTAGCTTCTGAAACGTCACAGAAATTTATAGCGAAAATTCTACCATGCTCTGTTTGGAGTAGCAAAACCCTAGAATCCAAAGCTTTTGTATCAAATGTTATGAACCAGCTCACAAAAATATAGAAAAGGTAGATCAACGACTTCAAAATTAGCCTCTTCAAGGGGGAAACCTACTTTACATTACACAAATGAACAATTCTTGGATGATACAAGTGACTAAATCTCCTTTCTATATATAGGAGTCTAAGGGGTCGCAATATAATCAAAGCCGGAAAAACAATAATAATATAAGGGCACAACAATAACAATAGTGGGCTTCTATGGGGCACACTAATAATAATATGGGGACAATAGTGGCACAATAATAACAATAAGGGATACAATGACAATAGTAATGGGGGAATCAATAGTATTATAGGGGCCTAAAACCTTATCTCTATATGTAGCTTTCTTTAACCCTTGAATTACGTCTTTGTATTGAGACATGATCATATGGCCAGTTTTCCCAACTAGAAACTGGCAAAGTAAATGATGGAAAAAAAAATTCCACTAAGTCATTTTTGAGCTACAACAAGCCCCTTCATATCTACACTTTCCTTATATATCTAGATTTAAGTATATGTTCCAAAGTTTAAAATATTTCTTGCTGGAAAATTCAACAAAGAGAATGAACTTTGTCTGTAATAGTAAATTTATTCATAGTGCACCAGTGCTTCTTTAAGATAGAATTAGTTCTCAAATCACTTATTGGAAATTATAAATACTTATATAGAAATTCATTCCAGAACATCCTAATTTTCCTCTATTTGATTGGAAAACATGAATCACATATTTTTTGGCTTCATTTCTGTGTCAAAATTATGATTCTGAGCATGGAATATTACACTGTGTGTAATTTAATGGTATTTACTCTTATTCATAAATGAAGATGACAATGTATTACCACTCTAAAAAAAATTATCTTCAATAGTAGGGGCTACATGGGCATATGAAGAGTACAATAATGAAATATGGGAGCTATGTGTCATCTGCACCTTCCAGGTTTTGCGAACATTTTACCGTTGTAGCGATACAAGAGGTTACCAAAAACTTTGATGAGTCATAGATTCTTGGTGTGTAGGTTTTAACCTCTTATAGAAATTACCTGCATACAAATTCTAAAACATAGAAAATAAACAATGCAAGAGCATAACACATAAAACACAAATACATAGAGATTTTCCCCTAGATCCCAAAACCGGGACTACCAGCTTGATTTTTCATTATGTTCCTTTCAATGTTACAATACATATTTATACATGCCGAAGCATCCAATACCATGGACCAAAAACCATCGCGTCCAAAACCATGTGTGAAAATCATTCACGAAACCATAGGTGGGTCTGCCCAACCTAACATAGGGTCTAAAACCAAAATTTTCCGAGGTTATCTGCACCCCTCAAACCCCCTATGACTCTCTTTGCTACACAATCGACACAATGAAGGGGGGGCTCCACCCCCCTTCTAACCCCCCTGTTAACTACGTGGGCTAGTCGTGGAAAGAATATAACACAACCCAACATTCTCCCACTTATTATTTTCTTTCCACATGGGGCCACAAGAGAGCTTAGTCATTTATCCAGCCTTGCAACGCCCATTGTTTCTCTACACCAAGATAACTTTTCAGAGCTCACAAATTTTGTCAATGCATCTGCAGTATTCTTCGAAGTGTCCACCTTTACTAGCAACACCTTTTTGTATTCTATCATATCCCTCACAAAGTGATATTGAACATCAATGTGCTTTTTCTTTGAATGATATGTAGGGTTCTTTGCCAAGAAAATTGCACTTTGGCTATCACAATATATCCTTATAGCTCCCTATACTAACCCCACACTTGAACACAATCTCTGCAACCAAACTGCTTCCTTTCTCGCATGAGTGACTGCCATGTATTATGCCTATGTAGTTGATAGTGCCACTATAGATTGTTTCTTACTCATCCAACTGACTGCACCTCCGAATAGGTTAAACACATACCCACTTGTAGATCTTCTCTGATCCAGATCTCCAGTCTAGTCTGAATCAACCAAGCCACGAATATCTAACACTCTATCCAATCCTGGTCTTCCTTGGTAGCACAAATCATAATCACTAGTGCCACGTAAATACCTAAAAACCCACTTCACTATTTTCCAATGCTCCTTTCCTGGTTTTGACATAAACCTGCTCAATACTCCCACTGCATGTGAAATGTCTAGTCTAGTACAAACCATTGCATACATGAGGCTACCAAATGCACTTGCATATGGAACATGAGAAATGTCCTCTTCCTCTTCTTATGTCTTGGGACACTATTCAGCAGATAACTTTACACCTACAGGAATAGGAACCTTCATCGGTTTATTATCCTACATATTAAACCTCTACAGTATTGTCTCAACATACTTCCTCTGGTTTAACCAGAGCTTCCTCTTTTCCCGGTCCCTTTTAATTTCCATGCATAAAATATAATTTGTAGCACCAAGATCTTTCATGTCAAATTTGGAGGACAATTGGGTCTTCAAATCCTGGATAATTTCTTTGTCATTTCCAGCCAGCAACATATCATCCACATACAAGACCAAATAAATAACACGGTCACCAATTAATTTAAAATACATGTAGTGATCTACTTTGCTTCTAGTGAAGCCAAGTCCCCGTATAAATATATCAAATTTCTATTACCACATCCTGGGTGACTGTTTTAACCCATACAGAGACATCTTTAACTTGCATACTATTTCTTTCTTACCCTTCACCACAAAGCCTTCAGGTTGTTTCATGTAGACTCCCCTTCCAGATCCCCATGAAGAATTGTTGTCTTCACATCTATCTATTCTACCTCAAAATCAAAAGTAGCAACAACAGATAAAAATAATCTAATAGAAGTTACCTTGGCAATAGGAGAAAAAATATCACCAAAATCAATTCCCGACACCTGGGAATAACCTTTCACTACCAACCAAACTTTGCATTTCTCCACCTTTCCTTCTACATTTGTTTTCTTCTTGAACACCCATTTGCTGCCAATGGGTTTACTTCCAACCGGCAACTCCACCAGATCCCAAGCCTCTTTTTTTGCAAAGATGCCATTTCATCAACCATGGCCTCTTTCTAGAGTTTCCCATCCTCCAAATCTATTGCTTCCTTCACAGTTCTGGGATCATCATCAGTAATATATAAAGAAAATTTTGAAGAGAAAGCAGATGAATTATAGCTTTTTTGGTTGCCTTCTTTCTTGAGCTGATCTTCTCACACCCAGAGTTTGTGGCTCTTCATCTTCTGATTCCTCCTTTGCTGTGGAGTTTGATTCTTCCTCCTTTAAATCAAACTCTATCTTCTTAGGTTCCTTTGGTTGGAATTCATGTTTAATAACATATTTCACCTCTCTGAACACCACATCTCGACTGTACACCACCTTCTTGTTACTGGGTTCCAAAGCTTATAACCCTTTAAACCATCCTTATACCCAATAAAGATGCACTTTTCAGATTTACTATCCAACTTGGTTCGTTTCTCCTTTGGAACATGTACATATGCATCACATCCAAATACCCTCAGATGTGAAAGAGAGGGTTTCTTAACAGTCCATTCCTCTTGCAGAGTCTTATCCTCCAACGCTAATGAAGGTGATCTGTTGACCAGGTAACATGCTGTCTCCACTGCCTTTGCCCAGAATTCCTGTCCTAACCCCGCACCACTAAGCATGCTTCTTGCCCTTTCCATCAACATATTGTTCATTCTTTCTGCAACTCCATTTTGCTGAGGTGTATATGGATTAGTCTTCTACCATGATATACCAGACTTCTTACAAAATTCTTCAAATTCCTTACTGCAAAACTCTCCACCATTATCTGTCCTCAGTACCTTTATCTTCTTCTCTGTCTAGTTTTCCACCAGAGCCTTAAATTCTTTAGACCTGTCAAAGAATTCAAATTTACTCTTAAGGAAATATATGCATGTATTCCTTGAGAAGTCATCCATAAATGATACATAGTACACATACTTACCCAATGATGGAACCTTCATAGATCCAAACACATCACTGTGCACAAGCTCTAATATCGGTTTTGCCCTCTTACCACTAGAGGGGAAACTCACCTGATTCTGCTTCCTATATACACAATTTTCACAGAAATCAAAATCCAGAGAGCTATTACTCATACCTTCTACCATACCTTTACCATGAAATATTTGAAGGCCCTTCTTTCTAATATGTCCAAGCCTTTGATGCCACGACATGGTCTTCTCTCTAGAGACCAATAGATTTTCTGCTCCACTTTCAGGAACCACAAAATTGTTGCACCCATCAAGAACTGTGCTACCTTGTAGCTCGTATAGAGTTCCAATCTGAAATCCCTACATCAATACTAGTGCTCCCCAAACCATCTTATAGGTATCCTTCTCGAACACTGTTTTTACACCTGCATCATTTAACCTGCTTATGGAAATCAGATTTCTGGTCAATGCAGGAATATGTAGAACACTCGGAAGTGTTCTAACCCTTCCACCTTGCAACTTTAACTTTACTTTTCTGCAACCAACAATTCTAGCCTTCCTATCATCCCCTAATAAGACATGACCACCATCGTATTTCTCATACTCACAAAACCACTCTCTATGGGGAGTGAAGTGAAAGGATGCACCCGATTCAATCAACCATGCCTCATGATCTACATGTGTACTTCAAGAAGCCAAGTACACATCCCCACCTTCATCTGAGGTGGTTTTCGCCTCTGTAGAAAGAGAATCATCAAATCCCTTTCCTTTATCAGGAGCTTTAGATTTATAGTCCCTTTTTTAGTGCCCTTCCTTTCCACATTTCCAGCACACCAATGTTACAGGTTTTCCTGGAGATTTAGATCTCCCACTCAATGACTTATTTTTGTTCCTGTTCTAGGACCGTCCTCTTACAGACAAGGCATCACCATTATGTATCTCCATATTTTTCCGTCTCATTTCGTCCATCAGCAAGGATGAGATTATTTCATCAAATTGCAAGGCAATTGCATTGCTACTTATTGCAATAACCATACTATCCCACGAATCTGTTAGAGAAAACAACAAACTGATGCACTTATCTTCATCTGAAATTTTAATATCAACAAATGCTAACTGACTTACCACAATATTAAATGTTTTCATATTCTCTGTCACCAAGTCTCCATCTTCCATCCTCAGGTTATACAGCTTTTTCCGCAGGAACAATTTATTCACCAGAGACTTAGTTTGGTACAATGTTCCTAACTTGTCCCACAAAACCTTCACCGTAGCTTCCCCTGGTACATTCAATAATAAATCTGAGACACACAATCATATTGTGCTCTTTGCCTTCTAATATAACTTCTTCCATTATTCATCGAACACTCCCATTGGTTTAGTACCCGGATCTACCACAATCCATTGATCTTTATCCACCAACAGATCCTCCATCTTGAGTTTCAACAACTCAAAACTCTAACCATTAAATTTCTTGAACTCTATCTTTCCACTGCTTACAATCTTCTTTCACCATGAGAATCGATCTCACAGATCTCCCACTGAACAGGGTCTACCACAAGCCTGAGCAAAACCCCTTAGCAACAAAGGCATCCGCTTGAAGCCAAAACAACTCTAATACCAAATGTAGGTTTTAACCCTGTATATAAATTACCTGCATACGAATTCTAAAACATAGAAAATAAATAATGTGAGAGCATAACACATAAAATACATATACATAGAGATTTCCCTTGGATCCCAAAATTGGGACTACCGGGTTGATTTTTCAATATGTTCCTTTCAATGTTACAATACATATTTATACATGCTGAAGCATACAATACCATGGAACAAAAACCATCCCGTCCAAAACCATGTGTGAAAATCATGCACCAAACCATAGGTGGGTCTGCCCAACATAACATAGGGTCCAAAACAAAATTTTCCAAGGCGCTTCCCCAGACCCCATAAAGTGGGGTTACCTACACCCTTCTAACTCCCCGTCACTCCCCCCACTACACAATCGGTGCAACAAAGGGGGGCTTCACCCCCCTTATAACCCCCAGTTAATTACATGGACTAGTCGTGGAAAGAATATAACACAACCCAAAATGGTGTTCATGGTTTTGGGAAAGCTTATGAAGGAGCGATTGACGATGGTGCTGTGAAGTTTGTAGTTAAGAGAGGAAACTCACTAGAATAACAAGGTATCCATGAGTTCTAAGAAAAAACAAAGATGCTTTCTAAGCTTAGGCATCGCCATTTGGTGTCTTTTAATTGTTACTGTGAATAAAATTGTGTATTGATTTTATTTTATGATTACATGGCCAAGGGACCACTATGAGGGCACTTGTATGGTAACAACAATTTGACTCCTTTTTCATGGAAGTAAAGATCAGAAATATGTATTGGGTCTTCTCAAGGTCTTCATTATCTTCACAAAGGAGTCTCTCAAACCATCATACATTAGGATGTCAAGATCACAAATATACTTCTTGATGAAAACTTAGTTGCAAAAAATTTAGACTTTGGATTATAAAAAATGGGCCCAACTATTGACCATACTCATGTTAGCATTGTGCTTAAAGGTAGCTTTGGATACCTGGACCCAAAATATTATCGTAGGAAGCAGCTCATTGAAAAGTCAGATGTTTATTCATTTGGTTTTGTGTTATTTGAGGTGTTGTGTGCTCGACCTGTTGTTAATCCTTCTCTTCCTAGAGAACCAGTAAGCATTATTGAATGGGCACTGCATGACTAGATAAAGGGAATTCAGGAACGAATTATAGATCCTTATTTGAAGAGTAAAATAAATCCTAAGTCCCTTGAGAAGTATGGAGAGGCACTAGGCAATTGAAACATGTTTTGCTGAGCAAGGAGTTCAAAGGTTAGCTATGCGAGATGTGCTTTGGAACCTAGAAATTGCTTTGCATATCCAAGAAACTGCAATATAGAATAAACTAGTTGATGACAACACAAATACCTTTGTGGAAATCGCTCCTAACTACAACTCAAACAACATAGAATCTTATGTTGTTGATGGGCCCAACACTGTGACAAGCACTAGAGGCCATAGTCTTGCAAGTGAGCATTTGGATAATGTAACCATAAGTGTTTTTTTCATCAACTAGTGAATCCACAAGGGAGGTAATTGAATTGGAGGGTACTACTTTCATGTTTCTGTATTAGTTGTAGTACATGAAAGTTTCATTTATGAAAGACACAACATGACATGCTAAATATAAATACACTAGACATTATTGTTCAGACATGTCTTTGTTATGGAAGATATTTCCTTTTTCCTTATTACATGATGGGTAAAAATATTAGTACATTTTCTAGGGATTTACCTTAACATACTGACAACATTTCTCCTCTTTGACCACTCCTTATGTAAAACTTATCCAGAGATTTTTTTTTTTACTTTTTTCACACATAGCTTAAACTAATCATGATATTGATGTACATGTGGAATTTTGAAATGTCCATGGTTCATTTCACAAGGAAAACCCAAATTTAGCACATCTAAGGCTTAATCTAAGTCTTGTAATTATGCATTTATGAAAAAATATTTTGTCTTAAAGGGGAATAGTTGATGAATTTGTACAAAAGATGTTGTATGTTTATTATATGTATAATAGGAAGGATTTCATTAGTGCAATTTCTTAGTACTGGCAAACCTTATCTCTCGTGTTGTGTGGATTTGATCAAATTTTCTCCAAAAGGTTAAAAGTGCTAAATTGTTGTGTCTTTTACAGAGATACTAAACCCATTTTTCTTTGTACAAGTGAGTAGATAATTTTTGCAAGACCCCAACATCATGTCAAAATGAAAAGTTTAAATGATAGATAAAAATGTTATGGCCACTTAAAGTTATGCATCATTAATATCAACATTTCTCCCAAAACAGGAAGTTTGAAGTAGTTTTTTCATGTTATTCTAGTAGACTCGCCACTCAACAAACTTATTTGAGTCAAATCTAGGCTTAACAACCCAAACTCGGTGATAAAAAGAAAGACATGTATGCACTATTTTACCCATTAAGACTTATTTTTGTAATTAGGAATTTACACATTCATATTTTAGGTTGGTAAATCATTTTTTTTTATCGTTAAAAGGGAAGACCTGTAGGATGATAGCCTAAACCAACAAACCTGTAGGCTGAGATGTCATTCTACATGTTTGTAGAACGACATCTCAATATATAGGCCTATAGGTTGTAATGTGAGTCAACATCTCTATAGGATGACAAGTCAGCCTAGAGGGATGTAGGATGAATTGGCCTATAGGCTGAAATGTCAACATTAGCTTTGATCTAGAAGCTGCTTTCAGACTCCCACTTTGTACCTATACTAGATGTCCTATTTTAGTCCCATGGAACTAACTTTGGGGTTAATTTTAGGATTCAATAAAACTATTTTATCTTATTTATTTTTAGGAATAAAAAAATTCTCAACATTTTCCTCTAGAAGGTACAAACTCCTTGGATAAACATCGTTTTAAAAATTGGGTTTCCTCATGGTATTTTATGCTTATGATAGATTAGATATGCATGTGGCCCAACGATTGGTTTTCCTTGGCTAAATAGAAGCATTTTCATGCTTAAATAATGTTGATGGACTTTGATGTAATATTCCAATCTTGTTAACAACACACCTATATGTAATTCCAATGGTAATGATATAAACATTTATCCAGTTTAACAATGATAAGAGAAATAATGAGTGGCTTTTACTCCTCAAACTAAAACCTGCCAATGTTTCAAACATGTCTTTGTTACCTCTAACACTCACCATTTCCTTATCTCTACATGTAGCTTTATTTAACCCCTAAATTACGTCTCTCTATTGAGACATGATCATATGGCCAATTTTCCCAGCCAAAAACTACCAAGCAATTGATGGATCAAAAATTCCAAAAAGTCATTTTTTAGCTACAACATGCCCCTTCATATCTGCCCTTTTCTTAAATATCTAGATTTAAGTATTTTTTCCAAATTTTAAAATATTTCTTGCTGGAAAATTCAACAAAGAGAACGAACTTTATGTGTAATAGTAAATTTATTCATAGTGCACTAGCTCTTCTTTAGGATATAATTAGTTCTCAAATAACTGATTGGAAATTAGAAATATTTCTATAGAAATTCATTCTAGAACATCCTACTTTTCCTCTGTTTGATTGGAAAACATGAATCACATATTTTTTGGCTTCATTTTTGTGTCAAAATTATGATTCTGAGCATGGAATCTTACACTATGTGTGTAATTTAATGGTATTTACTCTTACTCATAACTAAAGATGACAATGTCTTACCACTCTATCAAAATTCATTTTCAATAGTAGGCGCTACATGGGAATACGAAGAGTACAATATTACACTATGGGATCTATGTGTCATCTACACCTTCCAGTTTTTGCAAACATTTTACCTTTGCAGAGATATGAGAGGCTACCAAAAAATTTAATGAGTCACAGATTCTTGGTGTTGGTGGTTTTGGGAAAGCTTATGAAGGAGAGATTGACTGTGGTGGTGTGAAGGTTGAAATTAAGAGAGGAAACCCACTAGAAGAACAAAGTATCCATGAGTTCTAAGAAAAAATAGAGATTCTTTCTAAGCTCAAGCATCCTCGTTTGGTGTCTTTTATTGGTTACTATGACTAAAATTATGTAGTGATTTTATTTTATGATTACATGGCCAAGGGACCACTGCGAGGGCACTTGTATGGTAAGAGAACTTTGACTCCTTTGTAATGTAAGTAAATATTATAAATATGTATTGGGGCTTCTCGAGGTATTTATTATCTTCACATAGGGGTTGCTTAGACCATCATACATTGGAATGTAAAGACCACAAATATAGTTGAAGAAAACTTAGTTGAAAAAATTTCAGATTTTAGATTATAAAAAATGAGCCAACCCCTTGACCATACTTGTGTTAGCATTGTGGTCAAAGATATCTTTGGATACATGGACACAGAATGTTATCATAGGTAGCAGTTCACTGAAAATTCATATGTTTATTCATTTGGTGTTGTGTTGTTTTATGTGCTATGCGCTCGACCTACTATTAATCCTTCTCTTCCTAGACAACATGTAAGCATTGTTGAATGGACACTACATTACCAGATAAATGGAATTTTGGAACAAATTATAGATCCTTGTTTGAAAGGTAAAATAAATCATAAGGCACTTGAGAACTAGGGAGAAGCACGGGGGAGCTGAAAAGTGTTTTGCAGAACAAGGGGTTGAAAGGCCAGCTATGGGAGATGTGCTTTGGAACCCATAAATTTATTTGCAACTCCAAGAAACTACATTATAGAATAAACTGGCTAATGCATCGGAGGCCATAGTTTGGCAAGTGAGTATTTGGATGATGTAACCATTAGTCCTGTTTTCTTTCCAAACTAGTGAATCCACAAGAGAGATAATTGAATTAGCAAGTACTTTCATGTTTCTATATTGGTTGTAGTACATGCAGTTGGCAAGTTGCATCATGGCAACAAGTTAGGTAATTGAAAATTTTCAATGCTTTATCAAATATCTAATTTAATATCATATTCATGGCCATCATTGTTAAATTCATATTGAATGTGCCATAATTGTTAAAGTTTTTGAAGAAGATTGGATGGTTCTACGTCCACCTGAGAAGAGGACAGGGTATGTGTCTCTCATTTATAATTCTTAATTCCATTCTTATGATGCTTATCATTTTGAAAATAAATTGTCTGATGTCTATGATATGGTGAACAAGATCTTTATATGGATTGGTCATTAGATGCAGGAAGAAAGTTGCTATAGTGGGCCAATTGGTTTGGTTGTTGCTGATCAACTTAATAAATCTGGGCACTTTGTCACTATTTATTAATGTGCTAACAAAATTGGAGGTCTGATGATGTATGGAGTTCCTAATATGGAACCATCTAAACTTGATGTTTTCCAACGACTTATTGTTATGATGGAAGAGGAAGTCGTTAATTTTGTTGTAAATGAAAATGTTGTAGTTGACTCTCTTTTCTTTGTGGAGAATGATGCTCTACTTTGGGCATGTGGTGCAACAAAACCAAGGTACACTTCTATATTTGATTTCAATTAAAGGCCATGTTGTTTTTACATGAATTTTGGAATTTTTCAATTTATTAATTTTTAAATTAGATACTTTTGACTACAAATACCTTAAAGTACTTGAGATTGTACTTGCAGGGAGAAGATGCCAATACCTAGTCCAATAAGTTAAAAATTGATAACATCAACCTGACATCCTCCCATCTGGATGGGTTTTAGAGAAACATAGTCTTCTATGGTAGGGGATTTAGAAGTAAATTTTCACCCTATGAGCATAAACCTCAAGGTGGGGAAGTGAAAATCCTAACTAAAAACTATTGAAGCCTTGCATGCACCATTCTTATAATAAAACCTTTTGGGATTTAAACTCTGGTCCGTACAAATGAATCATTTGAGAGTATTACCATTGCTCTATTAAAGGTTGTGAGTGGTTCGGGGTCGTGGTCTCGTGGAAAGGTGCCAGTAGTTCACTACAACTAGCTCTAATTTGATATCAACTAGCCCAATTAAATCCATAGTGTAGCTCCTTTCTCAGTGCATGCGTTTTTGGGAATAATTTCCAAGAGTTTCATAAGTGCTGTGGCCAAAATGGGATGGTTCTAGGTAATTCTTAGAGAAAGTAAATGCTACCATCATAATTAGAAAAAGAAAATGATAACATCTTAAGATTAATGTAGCATCTATCCATTTCTAGAGTTATATCTGGGTTTGATGGAAATTCTTTGTTTTTCTTCTTCTAAATTAAAATGTAGTTGTTGTGTGTCTAGCTAATAAGTATGGAGTTCGACACCCTGAGCTTTCCCATATAGAATCCAAATCTTTGAAAATCATTTTTAAAGTACAACAAAGAGAAGATCACCAACAAAAATCAAAATGAAAAATAAAATAAAATTTATAAAATATAGTACCATTTTATGTTTGTTTATTTGGTGAAATTTCATTAATCATACATGACATGTTACAGGCCCATAGGAACTATCACAAAGTGCATATATAAAGTAAGGATGGTCGTGTGATATTGTCCTAAAACACTTAATTTCAGCCTCGATGAATGACTCATTCAAAACATGAGCATCAAACTTATGTTTGAATATATCTCTTTGCATCCTATGAAGTATATTAGACAAAAGAGAGTTACAGAGTTTGGTGGTGACTCTCTGAAATTTCTGGTATCTGTTTATGAATAAACTTTAAAATTGGTTATATAGAACCCATTAGACTTCAACAGAACATGCTAGGACATTGACAATGTACTTGAATGGACTCCTTATTGGAGAAATGGTTATAATGGGAGTGGCTCTTTTTTTGCTCCTTCCATTCTTGTGGGTCTACTTTTTCTCCAAGAAAGGAGTCAAAGAGGAAAATGAATTTAGAAATATGGAGCAACTACACAAGAACAAAACATGTACACACATTGCACACATCAAGTGATATATATATATATATTATATTATATATATATATATATATTATATATATATATATTATATATATAATATATATATATCAACAATTTGTTCTTTTGATCATCTTTTATGTTCTAAAAATCTTTGGAGTGATATTCACAAATCATTTACTTCTCTGAAATTTTCCAAACACTAGATTATGATAGACAAAAATGCCTCTTTCAAAACATAGTTTGTTACATTCCATTGAGATTTTCCATACATAACCCAAAGATGTTATAAAACGATAAAGATTCTTAATGACACTGACATCATTGGTTCTAGGGGATTTGGAACTATGTAAACACTGGTGATGGACAATAACAACTTATCTACAATGAAAAGAATTAAATCTAATGTAGCATCTGATTGGATATTGAAGAGGGAGTTGGATATTTTGGAAAACATTAAACATAATAATATTGTTAATTTGCATGGTTATTGTAAATATCCATCAACTAAAATGCTTATCTATGATCTCTTACTCATGGGAAGCTTAGATGAATTTCTCCATGGTTAGTACTTTGAAAGTTAGATGAATATTTTTATTGATGCCATAGTTTGCAACCGTGATGTATGCATGCTTATAAGGTTTCTGAATTTGTTCAGATTGTGAACCACCTACTCCACATTTAAACTAGATGGCCTGATTAAATATAGAACTTGGACTAGGTTGAGGCCTAGCTTACTTGCATCATGACTGTGATCCCCTCTAATTTTCCACCGTGACACAAGTCTAGCAATATACTCATTGATGAAAGGCCAGAGGCACATCTATCAGATTGAGGTCTTGCAAAGCTCTAGGAATATGGAAAAACACATGTAATCACCATTGTTGCAGGCACACTTGGATACTTAGCTCTAGGTATGTTGGCCTTCCTTCTACACATGAGCCCAAGTTTATTCATAGTTATTATTTATATTAGAACACTGATTGTTATCCTCCCATGCCAAAATGGAGTACTTGCAAAGTGGGAGAGGAGCAGAGAAAGAAGATGTGTACATCTTTGGAGTAGAATTACTAGAATTTCTTAGTTGAATAAGACCAAATGGTCCTTCCGTTATAAATGAGGGGGTGAATCTGGCAGGATGGGTGAGTCTAAATCCATATTTCCTTTCATTTTGAAATGTGAATTTGTGTTTCCTGTTAATTTAATTATATATGAACATGAACGTTTTATGGTAGTTCCTTACCTTAAAACTTCCTTTATACTTGTTATTTACTTGGTCTACAAATGACCTGTGGAGTACAACTTGTTATGAAGTTTCTAGATGGCCATTTCTGCTTCACTTTATGTCATATGAGTTCAAGATTGTTATTAAAGCATGTTTGATTGCAAATTCAAGTGAAAATACACATGAGAGTGGGTAAATTAGAGGATATTATTGATCGTGCTTGTGTACCATCAGATAGTATTGAGACAATTCTTGAAATTGTAGCCAAATGCATAGCACCAAACCCTGAAGAATGGCCAACAATGAATAGAGTAGTGTAGATTCTAGAAGAAGAGACCGTGCCTCCCTACTCAAGGGAGTTATTCCTAATAATGAACCATGTAGTTCAAATTCTAGAAGAAGAGACTGTGCCTCCCTACTCAAGGGAGTTATTCCTAATAATGAACCATGTAGTTCAAATTCTAGAAGAAGAGATTTTTACCTACCATAGTGAGTTTTACGACTCATGTTCTGATGGAAAATAAATTCAATTCAACTACTAGATGTAGAGATAATTCAAGGTGATAATGCTTTCCATTTAAAGTGATTGTTTTCATTGACAATGTATTGTTTGGGCCTTTAGTAGCCCCCTCCTTTCTTTTCTTTGCCCATTTGAATTTGTATATAAACCATAATGAGATATAGTAATTTCTTATGATGGTAGATCATATCATCTGTGCTAAATATAACTAAATTTTATGTGAATTATAATCAACAATCAAATGTATTAATGAAATATAGAATATTTTTGGGTTATTTCAGTTCAACCATAGAAATCCTTTGAACCTCTCCCCCTCCCCGCCCCCCATCTTTGTCTCTTCTCAAATGATTTTTAAGATCCTTTGATATTATAATAGTTCATGGTAGGGGCTACATTCAAATGCTAAAAAATATCAGCATTTCTAGATAGTGATATGGCTCGTAGCACAAACTCTATGTGCTTCAGGGTAGTTTCAGCCAATAGTATCTAATAAGCGGTGCTGGTTTTTTATTATAAATGAAACCTATGGTCATTAAATTATTTTATATCCTTCAAGTGTGTGCCTCTGATTCCATCAATTTCTAAAGATATGTATACTGCACACATCAAACTCATACAATAGCACAGGGGTGATCAATGCCTGGAAAAGGTAGCACAACGTGTTCCAATCCCCCCCACCTCTTCCTTTTTCATATGTCTCTATTTAGTCTCTCACTAAATCAGTGAACTCCAATTCCTAGTATTTCTATCAGGAGTTTCTTTGTTTTTTTTTTATTATGAATCACACCACCTTGGTCTTGTCTATGTTTACCTTCAACCCTACTTCTACACAAGAATCACTCCAAAGCTGGCAAGTGATGTTGTAAGTTTTGAAGTGTCCTGGCAGTCAAGTCAATATTATCTAGGTACAATGTCAAATGATTTTCTGAAATCAGTAAAGCAAAATCAAATCTCATCGTCTTTATTCCCCCTTGTCTTCTATAGCATGTACATTAATGTGGTGCAATGATTTATAATGGAATGCTTTGGTCTAAATCTAGAATTTCCTTTGGCCTTTTCCCATTTGTTTATTTGATAATTTTCATTTCCACCATTCCTGCAACTAACTTGGAGAATAATGGGTTGATCATAAAGGTCATGTAGTTTCCTCGGTTGTATTCTATAGTTTAACTCTCCTACCTGATTTTAAAATGGGAAAAATAAGGTTTGTTGTTCAGTTGTATTGGAGAAATTCCTTCAAAATACAAGTGATGGAAGAGTATGTTGGCTAAGGTGATCCTTAATCCATTTCAAGTGCTCTACCTGAAATCCTTTGAATTTTTTTCACTTTTCCCAATACCACTCTTCTAATGCCTACCTTCACATCTGACTCCCAAAACTTCCCCCTTCAAGTTGGGTTTTGGTGGAATTTTCCTCAAGGATGGCTTCCTAATACTTATAAATGGCTTTTGTGTGGTACAACCATTTTTCTGGTGTTATATTTGTTTTTTTCGTTGGTTTCCTCACCTACAATTTTTTCCTAGTGGCTTTGGGGTTGTTCCTTTCCTTCTTTAGCATCTTTACTTGCCAGATCTTACAAATGTGTTTTTTTTTTTTTCTTTATGAGAAACTTTTAGGTAATGAGGTTCTAATTATTGTTTTTTTTTTGTATGTTGCATGATATTCCTTTCAATCCTTATTAGACTAAGGGTTTACTAGAAAAAACTTATCTGTCACATACTTCATTCATTTAGAAAGCTTTATGGAATGATATTCACAAACTGTTTACTTTTATGGCAATTTTCCAAACATTAGACTATGATAGATGAAAATGCCTCTTTTAAAACATAGCTTGTTACATTCCATGGTGATTTCCCATACACATTCGAGGATATTACAAAAAAGATAGAGATGTTTGATGGCACCGACATCATTGATTCTGAGGGATTTGGAACTCTGTACAAGTTGGTGATGGACAATAACAACTTATTTGTAGTGAATAAAATTGAGAAGTGTGATGTAGCTCCCAATTAGATATTTGAGAGGGAGTTGGAGATTTTGGGAAGCATTAAACACATCAATATTGTTAATTTTCATGGTTATTGTAAATCTCCATAAGCTAAAATGCTTATCTATGATTTCTTACTCATGGGAAGCTTAGATGAATTTATCCATGGTTAGTACTTTGAAGATTAGATGAATATTTTTATTCATGCCATAGTTTGCAACCATGATGTATGCATGATTATAAGGTTTCTAATTTTGTTCAAACTGCAAACCTCCTACTCCACATTTAAACTAGATGGCTTGATTGAATATAACACTTGGAGCGGGTCAAGGCCCAGCTTACTTGCATCATGACTATGATCCCTTATAATTTTCCACCATGACATAAGTCTAGCAATATACTCATTGATGAAAGGCCATAGGCACATGTATTAGGCTGAGATCTTGCAAATATCTTGGAAGATGGAAAAACACATGTAACCACCATTGTTGCAGGCACACTTGGATACTTAGCTACATGTATGTTGGCCTTCCTTCTACACATGAGCCCAAGTTTATTCATAGTTATTATATGCATTAGAACACTGATTTTTATCTTCTAATCCCAAAATATAGTACTTTCAAAGAGGGAAAACTAGATTTAAGAGACTCCAACAGTCAAGATTTTGTAAGAATAGATAATAGAGTTCAAATAAGATATGCAAGAACGTAAGATAAGTATGTTCTTAAAATGACTAAGGAATCCATGAAAAGGGAAGCTTTTTGTGAAGTCAAACATGACACTTGTGCAAAAAAATCCAATATATTTGATGTTTTCATGAATCAAAGGAAGTTGCTAACAACCAAATTATAATGCATGTGACAGAGGCATAGAGACATGAACCATCCTACAAGAAGTGAATTTAAAGGGGAATGCCAAAAACAAAGGCAATAAGCTAATAAAAGGGGCTAAAATTTTATTATAAATTGCACTAGAATTTAGAAAATGCAGTAAAATGGACCCCAAAAGGCCTAATTTAGGATGCATGAACACACATCTCTAAAGTGGGAAAAAAGGACTAAACAGTAAACTAATAAGGTGGAACCCCACCAAAATTCCCTATGATTTGAAGTGTACTTGGTCCACGTGTATGTATCGAATATCAATTGTGATTGCATGAAAAAATCTAGGTTTCTCCATTTGACCAACCACCTGCTTCTAGAGATTTCCTAGAATAAATACTTGCATAATATGGTGTATATACATTTTCATTTATATTTGCCAGGGAGTGATAGCCTACCCACCAACTCAAATATCAACCCACTCAATAATGTTAAAAAAATTCACCAACAATTCATTAGGGCATTGCTAAGGATAGGGACATCCATTCCCACTATTGAATTCTTCTATCAATATTATTTTGAGTATAAATAAAAAAAAGCCTCATATGGTTCTAGCCATTAGCAAACATAATGGTCATTGAGTAACATCTAGAAAATGGATTTTGCACATTGTTGATAAATTAGGAAACAATCCAATGGGCTTCTCTAAGAACTACCACTTTTGGCCCTTCCCCAGGGTAGTATATTGGCAATTTCCTTTCTGAAAACTATACAATAGCAATCTAAAGCAAACATCAATAAATTTGACTAACTATGACCCTAGAATAGTGATTCTTACTCTATAATATTTGTTGGAATGATAGCACCAACCTAGTATGCTTCATGTGATGTTTGGTATATAGAGGGGTTTGCATTCAGTTGGATGGAATGAATGTTATTCTATGCCTATACATGGCAATGCTTCCAACTCCAATGTTGGTGCAAGGGATCATTCATCTTCTCAGTAACAAGAATCTAGCTCAAGAAACATGATGATGGGTATTGCTATCAATACCTAGTTTGTTGTAGGTTCAGATAATAGAGAAACTAACCATGAATCTAGAAATTGGGTTCCAATGAACCAAAATCCAAATAGACTTGGGGGTATTGCTTCTTTGACGTTACATCTGCTACCAAGTATGCCTTGGGGATCACATCATATTCCATTCACACAAGCACCTAAGACAAGTAGTGGTTCTTCTCAAGGATAAGGTTTATCATTTTCTATTTCCACGCCTTCACAGGTTAGTCATTTTAATCCTCAAAATATTGATTCCTCTTCATCATAGATGTGCATGTGCCATCAGTCACTAGTTTGCAAGTCCCACAATATTTTAGATCAATAACAGTATTGATGGAATGCTAGGGTGATGGGTTGGTAGGTGTACCATTTGGGTCACTGTTGAAAGTGATGGACACAACATAATAATGACTGGGGTTTATAGTATGTACCTTACCAAGATTTTTTAATGAAGCTTAATTCTAGAGACAATGACTAGTATATTAATGGAATTTTTTATGTAGTTATCCAATCTCTGAGGTGGCTATAATTTCAGCTTTGGCTCTTGATGAAATGATATGCCTATAGAGATCCTTCCTTGTAAAAGAAACTGGGGTTGTTCAATGTGTAGGGAAAATTGGATTGCTCCTAACATAGGGAAGGAGGGCCAACATAGAGTAAATTTTCCAAATCCCTATTAAGACAAATATCAATTATGAAATTTGGTTCAATCCTTGCAAGATAATCCTTAGAAAATCATTTGTTTCATTTTTTCCCCTATCAAAACAAATATCAATTATGAAATCACTTCTTTGTATCCAATCTCTATCCATGGGAAAATTTTATGCTCATTACATTGGCATTGAGTGTGGTTCATGCTTGTTCCAAATTACAAATTTTAGGAAACTACCATAAAAGTACTACAATTGGCTTGATTGATCTCTTTGTCACAATGTAAGACTCTCCAAATTTATTTCAAATCAATGTTTTCCATAATACTATGATGTTTATTATTGTAATCTTGTGTGCAAAAGAGTGTTTGGGGACTTGTTATGAACAAGAATTTTTTAGTATGAGAAATAGGCATTAATTCTATTAAAATATGAGACATGCCTTGTAGCCTTCAACCATTCAAACTGAATCTAGCTACAAGGAATATTAATAGATTGGCATAATGTGGTTAACTGAAACAAACTCTGAATCCTTCCAAAAATCAAAGAAATTATAAACTTCCAAATCACTAACAAAATTTTCGAAGGAAAAAAGGCAGAGTTTAAGGACATGCCTTGTCATGTTTTTGGAATTGGAATGTGAGGGAGATGTTGCAAACATCTAAGAGAGGATGTTTCCTTGAGCCATTGACACTTCCCACATAGATTTCTCTAATTTCAAATGTGTTGAAGCATATCTAAACCTCCACCTTCCCACGTTGAACACATCTATTTTAGGTGCAATAGGAGCAGCGTGAGGGAAAGGAATAGAGAACAACGAATTTGCCTCTAGAAGGCACTCAAATACGTAAGTGATACAAATTAATGAATATTGAAACACCTACAAATACCACAAAACAACAAACATAGAACTATAACCCAACCTAAATTTTTCCATTGCAAACAATCCTTAAATGAAGCTCCTTGATCTACCATTATCATGGTGTTTAGCTGGCTTGTTTGCATATAATACTTCATTTTGATTGTTGTGCACATTAGTCTCCAATTTATTTGGAATTTAAGAGATCAGTCTAAATTCGATCACCCTACCTTTAAATAATGTTCCAAGTCTGGTGAATGGGGCTGCTTGAATTGCCATTCTAAAGGTGTTTGGCTAGCTTGATTGCATTGAGTACTTCATATTAATTGTTCTGCACATTAACATCCACTTAATTTTGAATTTTGGGGATCAGTCTAAATTCCATCACATCACCTTTTAATAATGTTCTAGGGCTAAAGTTCAAAAGATAACATAGCCTAATGATCTTCCTCCTCATTCATTTCTCACTTAAAAGAATCAGATTCATTTGAAAACAGAGAGAATGTTGCTTCATTATGGAAAGGAGAGCCTTTCATATATACTTTTCTTGATTTGGTTGGTCAATTTTTTCTTTTATGACAAGATTATTCAAAATATTCAAAAGGTCCCATGTGTATTAGGTGTTGTCTATTAGACGTTTTGGAGTTTTTGGCTGGAATCTAGTGAAAACATTTTTGGTCAAGTCTTGATTTGTGTTGTTTAAATTGGGTTTTCGACTACATCTATGGATTTAGCACCCTGAAAAACCCCTCATGCACTTGGATTGTGGAAATTTCACAACTCAAAGTTATGATTTTGTTGGCCGTGGAATCCCTTCCAAGGCATGTTTTGGGGCTTAAAGCCCAAGTTTTGACTAAGTCCATTGTAAAGACTCAGCGATTTGTGGGCGCGGAGTGCGAAGACATAATAGAGTCACAGGGTTGTCCACGCTTGTTTTTGTAATGAAGTGTCGACTTGAAAGATATGACCATGGTCTGTGGACCATGGGATTGTATAAATAGAGAGAGGCTCTAAGTGTAAAAAGAGATCGAAGTGAAGCAATATGAGTCTAAGGAATTGATTGAGTCAAAGTGTAATTTGTGTCTTTGGGTCCTAGAGTATGAGGAGGCTTTGTAGCTGAGTGCGCAGAGGACTAGTAGTTCGTAGCTAAGTGTGTGGACCCCTGCAGCTAAGTGTGTTGGACAGGTCGAGTCTGTAACCATTGGAAGCATTAATAAAGAGAAGTTTTATCATATTTATGGGCATATTTTCCTATTTTATGTATTATTGAGTATCAATTGCAACTTTACTATTTATTTGTTGCGCGAACTCATATGAATGTGATGTATAAATAAATATAACATAAGGCATCCATTTACGTAAAGATAACTAACTAGTGTAAGAATATAAGTAAGATCTCGGGTGTGACTTAGGGGAATAGTGCTGAGCATTGCTCCAGTAGTGCGGAATCCCCACAGCCCCTGGTTATGGTCGTGGAAAGGTGAATATATCAGGGTGTGAAGGCCAGGGAAGTGCGTGAAGTAACCTATGTGCAGGGACTAACAGTTCGGCTGAATCAACCCCTCAGACATCTCAAGGGTGTAGAAACCTAGTTCCAGCACCCCCACCCCCCATACTACTTCTAGTGAGACCTCAGTCCGCGATACATGGACTGTAGCCAAAAGGGCCAGTAGTACAGGGATTTGTTTGGCTAATTAAATCTAAACCTGGGTCAAGCCCCAACAAGCCAATAAATTGTTCCATTGCCGGGACCAAGATTTGCATAGAGATGTCTGATGTCATATCACTAGAATCCAACTAAGAAAGGAATTGATGATTCGTTGCATAGGAAGATTCATGAGTTCGCAATGCAGGAGAACAAGAATCCGTGAGTATCAAAAGAAGAGTGGTTATACTGCTACCTGTACATAGAGATCCACGAAATTTTCTTCACATCTTTCCCTATCGAGCTGTATGAGTGGATCGTGGAGCTAGTAGATAATGAAGGAACATGCAAGCTCGACAGACCTATTGTTTGGACCCAATAATTAGTGCGCAGATTGGAAGCATCAGAGGATAATATCGCGCATGTTATTGATCATTGGCTTGATCAAATTGTAGGAGGATTCATTACTGAATTCGTGGTAGATACTTCAGTCAACTACAACGAGGCATAGTGATGCTTCCTCAAAGAACCGCAACGTAAGTATGTTAAGTCTTTGAACACTTGGATTAAAATGATATTGTGTGAAAAATGGGTTATGCGAATAAATTGATTCTTGGGTCTACGCAAAGTGGGAGAATTTACAGAAACGAAGGTAGTGCAGAACTAGAAACTAGCCCCTTCATTTCACCTCCGTGAGGGAACGAGGAAGAGCTCGTGAAGGTCTCACCAAGGAGTGCAATCAATTTGATAAGATTCCACACATACCACCCACACCCACACCACCACCAGTTTCACCATCTTCACCCCCATCTTCGCCCATACCACCTATGCCACCATCGCGAGCTAATATAGAAACCGCGATAAATTTGTTGATGTTCAAGGGAGTAGGAAATGAAGATCCGGACCAATTTTGGTTCATGATAAAAGCTGTCTGGGAAGTGTAGGGAGTTATGGATGACAATATAAAGAAAGAAATGTTGGTCAGTGCTCTGTAGGATCCCGCACTGACCTGGTACATTACGCATTCTAATGACAATCCAAATGCAGGGATCGCAGACATCCAAACTGTGCTAAATAGAGAATTTAGTAGGCCAAAGTCAAAGGTGCAGCCAATCAATGGGTTCAAGGAGATCACAATGCTACTAGGCGAGACCCCTTGGGAGTTTGATGAGAGATTGAAGTGTACAATTCAAGAAGCTAACATGACTTTGACAGATGGGCAACACCGCGAATGGTTTGTAGCATCACTAATGCTGCATTTAAGGAATGCACTATCACAACAGAGGGTTAAAACACAAGCTAAGGCCTTGGAGATCATGATGAGGATGCATGAAACCCCGATACAAGATCCCAAACTCGAAGTTCATCAGACCACGAGTAGTTGAAAAACTTGTGCCTTGAGATGCAGAGTCTAAAACAAGACAAGATAGCTCGCCCAGAAGTGCGCAACAAGGTATGGTGTGTAAAGTGCAAAGGTCAGGGACATGACAAGGACCACTACCCAGTGTTCGTGAATTACGTCATGAGAGGAGGACCAATTCCATTGAGACCGGAGGCACAAGTAGGACCTAGCGCAGTGCCTGTGTTGTGGTGCACGATTTGTCAAATAGGAGGAAAGCATGCCACAGATAACTACCATTTATTACAAAAGTACACACAATTTGCAGCAATTGTTTTGTAATTTCTATAGGCCAGTGGGATATGATTAGCACACCTATAGAAGTTATGAGCTAATGATGGATAGGACTCCCACCTATAGAGTTCAGGCTGAAATGCAGCCCCTTGACTAGAATGCAGGGGTGGCGTGAACCAGATTTTAGGGGCACAGATGAGGCCAGGGTGTAGGAGGACCTGGAAGAGGTCATGGACAACTAATATGTTACAATTGCGGAGGGTCGGGACATTATTCTTGTGATTGTATGAATCTGACGCATCCATCATGCTTGTATTGTACATTGTTTGATCATGAGACGAAGGATTGTCCCACACTAATAGCAAGGTTGTGCGACAAGGGAGCACTCCAACCTCCCCCAACTCAAAACCTACAAATGATGAGGGCTGAGCCACGCAAGGAATTACGATAGGGGATGGTAAAGGCAAGCAGTCTGAAGATAGTACTTGGGTTTGCAAGGCTCCGATGAAAGAACCAGAGTTTGATTTGGAGCGTGGTACAGAAACCTTCATGGAAGCGAGGAAGAGCTTTGTTGATGCTTGCACTTTAGAAGCAAAGGCAAACCAGCGCCAGAAATGGACCCATCAATGCTCACGACATTCCTAGAAGCATGCATGAAGTTGTTGCATGATAGTAAGGCTATAAAGGGACTATAGGAACTCATCCATCGATGCGTTGGGACTACGCCAGGAGAACTGCACGTAGTCTGGAAGATCAGAAAACATGCGATGAGGACGGGAAGGGAGATGCGATTGACTGCACAAATTTGAGAATATGAGATGGAACAAGTGATTCTAGACCTAGGATTAGATGCAAACGTTATATCGAAGTAGACATGGGAGCGAATGGGGAGGCCTACGCTGCAATGGTCTCCTATCCAATTGCGGATAACAAACCAGCAAAAGATCCTACCTATGTGAAGATTGCAGGTGATCACAGTGGATATTGAAGGAGCGAGTGCGCTGGAAGATTTTGAAGTGAAGAGTTTTTCAATGATAGAAATCCCTACCCTATGCCATTAGGGATAGATTGGGCCACTAACATGAATGGGGTGATAAATCTGAAGAAGCGCAAGATGATTTTTGAAAAAAAGTCTCTGTGTGTAGCTGTGCCTTTGGACCCTACACAAGGATCACGTAACATGGAGCCAATGCGTGACTATGAAAGCGATGATTATTTAGATTTCATCTACAAGATAACCGCATGAGAGAAAGACTAGGTAAATCCAACCACGGATGGATGAATCTCATGGGAATGCAAAAGCTCCTGTACATCGGATTCGGACGAAGAAATAGAGAGATGGCAGAATCAGTTACACAAGGTAACCACACTAAACTGTAACATGATGACAAGATCGCTGCACTATGTATCAACGGATCTGCCTATGTACGATGGGTTAAACGAGGTAGATGACTTCCTGAACAGATTCGAAAGAGAAGTGTCAGAACAACAATGCTTCGAGGGTTTGAAATGGTTATTGCGTGCTACACCCGTGAGGTGGTGGGGTACGCACCAAGGAAGATTTGAGGATTAGTGTGAATGTAGGAGGATGATGTGCATACAGTTTGGGAAGCCTCATATACAATTAACATAAAATATTTCCGAATGGAATGATCTTTGCATACACCTGTCGAGATGGATGTAGACATATCTTAAAAAACCTGTGCGAATGCACACAAACCTTGCATTATGATACATGATTAGTAAGCATGTGTAGTCGAGGAAATTGCATGAATGACCTCTTAGGTTGGAACAAAAGAGTGTGGAAAGAATGAGTGGGCATAAAGTTATCCATGCGGAAGCCTTTAACGAAGTATGTGAAGCACTGAACAAGGTACACAATGCGTAGTGGACTGATTGGGACTTGCGGTACTAGTGGTTCTATGGGCTTATAGGAAAACGTGAAATAAACTGATAGAGCAGGCACCTCCAAGGCTAGAGTATGGAGTGAATGTTGTAATCCCCATAGAGTATCGAATGACTAGTCCACGCATAGTAGTGTCAGTAGATATGATGGCTTGTGGAGCCTTGGAAGAAGGGATCGCGCAACGAAACAAAATAGAATGCTTGGGACCTGAGGAAAAAATCCGACAGGATGATCTTAGGCTCCAAGAACTTATGAAAGATAGGGTGCGATTAAGGGAGAAAAGCACTCTGGTGGAAGAGAAAGTCAAGAAGCTTGAGGATGAGATAAAGGAAGATTTTCTCGATAAGAAGACTAGGGTGATAAAACAGGGTGCGCACAATCACGTTGAAGAATTTGGGCACTACCACTGAGAATTGATCAACATGATGCCTTAGCTTGGACCACATATTACTAAATGAATCATCCATGGTGGTGCATTGCAGATGATAAAATGCGCAACACAGCCAGTAAGAATAAAAGGTGGATGTTTTCTAGGGAAAGTGATGGATGACCGGTCGAAACCCTATATAGGTGGCATGGCCACCTGAGTAGTTGTGGGAAGTACAGTTTTAGCACTCCAGGTAGTTGAAAGGAGGTGCAGGACTATAAACTACTCTGCTTGGGAACTGTGCAATGTTGGAACTGGCGCAGGAGCAAAGTGTCACAAGGTCCGTGACTGCTCAAGGGGGTTGCGTTGCTGCGTGGGTTTGCTACAAAGTGACCATTGGAGTCACTATTCATGATGTGATGATTGACTTGAGACCAAATGGAGTGGGCGACAGAAATTTAAGACATGCTTTATGGGTAAGATATGGGAAAATCTGCCTCCAAGGAAGCATTAATGAACTAGATTTGGGGGGAACGGTCGAATTCAAATTCAAAACCGCTATAAATTACAAATGGCTACCTAGAAAACAACACTTGGTCATTTGCGAATTGAGCTATATTATACACCATGTATTCTGAGCCATGACATGGTTTCCCTATGGAGAGCGTTGATTGAGCCCCTGATTAAGAAATTAAGAGATTTCTGGATGAGCAAGATGGCAACATCTAAGGAAACTAGGGAAATTGCAGAGATTACCACCACAGAGGCCGTGTAGGCTCTGACCGTGGAAGATGCCCCTAAAGGCGTCGAGATTTTTGCGGAAATCCCTAAATCACCACGCAAACCAAGACCAAAGAAGGATAAACAACGAAATATTTCAGTGTGTGTGTCCCCACGAAACATGCTGTGTACCATATCCAGCATCAACAACAAAGCAGTTAAAGTGGCGACTCTGATACTGGCAGGCAAGCTCATGTGAAAGTGTCGCACAGACAAGGTGCCCAGGCCAGTGGTTGCCCTTGTTGAGCAGTGCACAGAGGGGGTCAAGTTTAAGTGGTCTTAGTTCTTATGCAAATAATTCCTGGAAAATTGCTGCAAGGCCTAGGAACAAGGAAAAACATTCCACTAGGCATGGCTTCTGTTTTCCATAGTGCTGGTGGCAGGGGAATTGTCAGAGGATAGCCAGTTCCCCACAATTAATAGGGAACTGCTGAAGGCCGCGAAGTATGCTTTGTTATGGGCCACGAAAGATGTGAACTGAATCTACGATAGAAAGATATTCTGGGTGTTCATGGAGATGAACGTTAGAATGGGGATTAACCACAAGCCGCATTTATCACCCACTATCTACAATAGCCTACAAATTTTTGTAGAGTTTAAAGTAGACTTCCACAACACATATATTAGTGCATGTAAGGACCCGATCAAGAAATGGAATGAGCTACCATTCATAGCCACAGATGGTGTAATTTTCAATGTCCTAGAGACATGACCGCCAGAGTGGTGCACCCCAGACATCACTGCGGTGAAGAAGTCTACGGTGCAGAAGAATAAAGAGGAGGCAAAGCTGCACATGGTAGAGTTGGTAGAGAAGAGAAGGCAAGAAGCAATGGTAGTAAAATCACAAGAGGTGTGGGATGTTGTACAGAAAACAATAGAATAGAAAAAGGCCGCAACAACCACAGCACAGGAGGCAGCCGAGAAGGCGCGTGAGGGCTAGAAGTCACCTTTGCATGGGCAACAGAAAGAAATGGAAAAAGAAGAAGACGAGGGTAGCACAAACCCAAAAACAACGTCAACACTATTGAAGCATTAGTGCCTAAACGAGTGGACGAGGATGCGTAAGAAGATAAAGCATCCAAACTATCGAACGACCGAATCGCCCTTACTAAGGGTGATCTGCACGCCATAGGTGAAACAGTGCATGATTTCACAATAGAGGCCGTCTAGAACTTTGTGGAGGAGAATTAGATTTTGTTGGGGGCCCTTAGAGTGCATATTTAGGAGTTGTAGGTGCGTAATCCTTAGGCTGGTACCCTTTCAACCAGCCTCACAGTAGGGATAGTTGCAGCCAAGCAAATGTTAGTGCTCAAACAAACAACACCATAGTGCTACCAAAGGGGGCACTGGTTACAAAAAATGAGGCCGACAGGCCTACAGTTAGTGTACTGAAAGGGATAGGGATCAACATGGCTACGGTCCGATGGGAGACGCTCTATGTTTTGCAGGATGAGATTACTGCAGAACTGTGGGCTAGGGAGAGCTGTGCATTGCAAGTGCTGAGCGAGAAAAAGATAAACATGGAGCAGTTGAGCTTGCAGTGACACGAGGTTGTGTCGCAGAATAAGAAGATGGTACAGGTACTCGAAGAAGCCCTCCAGATGCAAAGGTGCGCATCCACAGATTAGTAGCATGGGTGCGTGAGGTGCGAAAAGAAATGACCAAGGTTCAGCTAGAGCTGAACCTTCAAATAGCAGAGCTGCAGTTGAAGGCATGGCTATCCACCCCTCAAGAAGTCAAAGAACAGCGTGCCAGTGCTATTAGATCGGGGATGGAAGAAATTAACAGTGTAGTAAGGGACTACACCAGAATGTTGGAGGAATCATTCGAGGTCCTCACTAATCTGCAGGAGGAACCTAACATCTAGAGCTTAGAGATAGGGGCACATGAGCTCCAACAACAGTATGACATCGTCAAAGGGACTACACAGATGGTGGCCCTCACTTAGAGGCCCGCCCGCATGCAACAGGCCAAAGCGCTAAAAGAGAAAGTGGGCGTAGCATAGCACAAAGAAGTAGTCTTGAAGGCGTACATTTAGCCTTGGATCGATGAGGCCTTCGTCATTACAAAAAAAATTGAAGGAAAGCTCATGAAAATGCATGGGATGTAGGAATAGATCCAGGGAAGCAGTTCCGACACCGCGGTCTCGGAACAACGTGTACAACATATACAACAGTCAGTTGCAGAGTGCGCTGCCAACCTTCTAGTTGTTCGAGCAGAGTTGAAAGGAATCTGCGTGAAGATCTCCGCACCGATAGAGTGACTCAAGGAGAGTCACGATGTTTGTGTTGGGGACCTGTTGGGTGTGGAATCCCCCCAAGCCATGTTTTGGGGCTTAAAGCCCAAGTTTTGACTAAGTCCACTGTAAAGACTACGCGATTTCTGGGCGCGGAGTGTGAAGTCATAATAGAGTCATAGGGCTGTCCCCCTTTGTTTTTGTAATGAAGTGTTAGCTTGAAAGATCTGACCATGGTCCATGGACCATGTGATTATATAAAGAGAGTGAGGCTCTAAGTGTAAAAAGAGATTGAAGTGAAGCAAGATGAGTCTAAGGAATTGATTGAGTCAAAGTGTAAGTTGCGTCTTTGGGTCGTACAGTAGGAGGAGGCTTTGCAACTGAGTGCATAGAGGCCTAGTAGTATGCAGCTGAATGTGCAGACCCCTGCAGTTGAGTGCATAGGTTAGGTGGAGTCTGTAACCATTAGAAGCATTAATAAAGAGAAGTTTGATCATATTTCTGGGTATCTTCTCCTGTTTTTTGTATTATTGAGTATGAATTGCAAGTTTATTTTTTATTTTCTGCGTGAACTCTTATGAATGTGTGGTATAAATAAATATAACATAAGGAATACGTTTACGTGAAGATAACTAACTGGTGTAAGAAGATAAGTAAGATCTCAGGTGTGACTTAGGTGAATAGTGCAGAGCGCTACAGAAGCCCCACAACCCCTGGTTAGGGTTGCGTAAAGGCGAATATATCATGGCATGAAGGCCAGGGAAGTGCGAGAAGTAACCTATGTGAAGGGACTAATAGTTGTACCGAATCAACCCCTCAGACATCTCAAGGGTGCGGAAACCTGGTTCTAGCACCCCCTCTCCCCATACTACTTCGGGTGAGACCTCAGTCCGCACTCCATGGATTGTGACGAAAGGGCCAGTAGTACAGGGATTGTTTTGGCTAATTAACTGTGAACCTGGGTTAGGCCCCAACAAGCCAACCAATTCAAACAAACCCTTCTTATATTTTGGGCAAATGAGATCAAAAAATAGGCCTCCAAAAAACCTCCAAAATGTCTAACAAATAGGCTACGGTTGTATAATAGGTTATCTTATTTCCTCTAGGACCGTGAAAACTTGCTACATGTCATACCAAGTCTACCTAGCTTTCAAAATCATCCATAATTTTTGTCTTTTGGGTATTTTCATTTATGTTTCTGTGGTGGACGTTATGTGATTCTTTAACAAGAATTATATTTTGTAATAGTTGGAAGCAATTTTCTTAAAAAATCAATGTGATTTAATCACAAATTAAGGGTTTGGTTTATTTTTATTAGCTTTATATATCCATTTCCTCTTGTATTTTTGATGTACTAAGTTACTAAGGTGTTATTTTCTATGGTGATTTTTTATTTTCTTTGTTTATTCAAGTCATCTAGCCACATAATGGCCATTATCGCCCAATTGAAGAAAAAATGTTTGAGTTTATTTCTTTTAAGGGGAAAAGTGGCTTTGACATTGCTAATGTTGAGGTATATGTTGTATAAATCTTTTATAGTATATTTTAGTTTATCTTCTAGCATTCATCGTCTTTCATGTCTTACACTCTGCACTGTATCTTCTTTTTTTTTTTCAGAAAAGGAACTCAGAACTCAATATTGATGGTAAGAAGCAATAATTCATGAAAGAGGAAAACAATATATATAACACTAGAGCGACAAATGCAAAACGAGATTGAGAAGAAAACCGATCTAGTTGTACCCTTAGAGCCAATATATATCCCGCATAAGACACACACATAGAGAATGATGGTCAAGTCTTTAGAGTTGGTGAATTCACTTGCAATGCTTTGGCAACACAATGATAATGTTTTGAAACTGTGATGAAACAACATTTCATGTGTCAATTGTAGTCCAACGAATATTAAATTGGAAACTCATATTGTAATATTTGACATTTTATATAATATAATTTATGTGGTTGAAATTATTTATAGTTGCACTTGATATTGTTTAGTATTATAACTAACATATCTAACTTTGCGTTTTTATATTAGATGAACATGCACATTGAATGATTTTATTTATTTTTTTAGTCACAAAATCATACTAATTAATTTATGTTGATTAATAATTAACACACAAAATTAATCTAAAATTACTAAAATATTGATTAATAATGAGCACAAATAAAATGAATATGCGACTAAATTAGTTGTTTATAATGATTATTAATCAAAGTAAATGAAACGAATATAAACTACTAAATTAATCGTTTATATAATGAATATAAAACTACCAAAAAAGGATAAATGACTATTGCAAATTATAAATTTGTGATTACAAATGACAACTAAATTTTCCATATATATGACTATTAGTAGCTAATTTACAGTATCTTATAACACATCCAACATTTTGGTCATATTTCTTTAGTCATTAATTGGTTTTTTCGAGTAACCATAGAGTATTATATTTTGTTGTATATTTGGTCATTAATTGTGGCAATTAATGACTAAATCAATAACTAAATTAATGACCAAATTTATGACTAAATATACTACTAGATGATGAAATTGAGACAACCAATTAATAACTAAGCTAAAAATGACTAAAATTTGGTTGTGTTATAAGATGTTGTAAATTAGCTACTACTAGTCACGATTGCAAAATGGTAATTAATATGCAAATTTTAGCCATTTTTTTAGTAACTAATTAGCCATTTTGTACTAGTTGAAGGAAATTGGCTGAGAAGAATTTTACCTGAATGCTAAGTTGAGTTGGGAGTAGGAGGTTACAAAGGTGCTGGCTACTATTAAGGCATACAAGACCACTTGCTCGCAGCCCGTGACACTTCAAGCTAGCAAACACTTAAAGAGCTAGGCTCAAAAGAAGTAGGAAGTGGGCCATAATAAGTCCCAAGCAATGTGGAATATTTGTATACTCCAAGAGAAACATTAATTAATGGATAGTATTATTGCTAGTCATTGATGAGATAGTGGTCTAAGGAGAGGTTTGAGACTAAGGATCATAGTAAGTCAACTGATCCAAAGTGATGATCTTTCCATTTAGAGGAAAAGACATATTGTGAAAGAAATCAAATGTGACAACAAATGTGGCATAGGTGTAACTATGACCCAACAAGATGTTATAATGTAATGGGGCATCCATGACTTCAATATCAGTCACGATTTGTTGGCCAACAATAGTGATGCGGTTGTTACAATATAAATCGAGGGGCTATGAGGGGTGACCATCCCAAGAACGAAGAGTGATAGTGGATGGGGACAGATCAAGGGAACCCAGTTTCTTCCAAACACTAGTGGCCATCACAAAAGTGGAGGCACCTTCGTCTATTATACATCACAAGACAATTGCATTTTTTATGAAGACTAGTATTCGAAAGGCAACATATGAAGGAAGGGCGGGTATTCATCTTTATCAACATCAAATACAATCATACAATCCTCAAAGGCATCAATTATGCCTAAAGCTCATAATAGATATTTCCATTAGGATGGGCATGTCTGGAGGAATTCTAGCATTGACATGGAAACAAGAGACTGCGCCAAGTCATCTACTATATTATACGTATGGGTGACTTTTGATGAAGCAACATTTCAATGTAATGGACCTTTTTGGATCTTTGGGGGAACCTTGAATTTAGGTAGAGGGATATGTCAGGTGAAATTTCGTGATGACAAAGGTTCAATTGAAACTTTGGGTTAGGAATTAGTCATTGACTTTCTAGGAGGTTTGTCATATTGGCATGACCAAGTATAGAGGTTGAAACACTTAGTGTTGACCTCTTCAGAATTCGTTATGAGGATCTGGTATTCTTTTTTTGCAAGATTATGAAGGTTGGAGGGTTGCATTACTATGTGTGGGTTTGGCAGCCACATATCCTTGTTGAGGAAAAGGATTTGTAAGCATAGCCAATTGGGATGAAGCAAGAGGGGGAGGAGGTGGAGCCATGGGCTGAGATCCTCTAAAAATAGTTGCTTGAGCATCCCATGCCTAGAACGTCTGAGGTAAAATGATACATTCATGAGTATAATGGCCAAAAATGTCGTAACATGAACAAGGATTATTGGTTATAAGAGATTTGTTTTTCTTGGGTTGTCCACCCTAGTGCTGGGTTTAGGGATTAGACTAGTCACCCTTAGGGGCATTAGGTTGTCGGCCTTGGTTTCCTAATTACCTTGAGGTTGTTGATTATGGTTACCTTTCCACTTGTTCCTTCTCTTAGGGTTAAGGGGATTAGTAGTACTCTACTGAGCATACATTAAATTCTATGGAGGTGGTCGTTGTTGGGATAGAGAAGGCAAAGCCATGGGAGGTTGAGGCACTAGTGTCGATGGGGCTGGAGCGTTAGGTGGTGCATAAGGATAGTAAGGATTCATGACAATTTTTTGATAACCAGTTTGAGAAAAATTTGGCCCTGGCATCAACTACTGCATATGCGGATATGCATGTCATGGGCTTATACCTTGGTAAGTGTTGACATGCGAGGTATTCGGAGGGTGATAGATGTAAGTGTCACTGATCCCCCACTCGGGTTGACCATAACTCATAGAAGGTTGAGGATATGGTGATGGGTGAGGGTGGGAAAGAGATCCAATGATACCGTCATTGGAATGAGATGCTCCCAACGCATTAGCATCACCAAGGCGATGCAGATCAGGAGAATAGTATAAACATAACCTAACTAGGCATATATCATATCACATTTTAAGGCTATATGGAGAATTTCTTCCTCAATATGAGGGAAGTGAAAGGCGACATATTTACCTATGGGGGAGAAAATAATTCTTAGAAACCAATCCATATATACATGACCTTCAAATGGGCTCTGCACATGCTCCTCCTTTTGTGTCAATCTTGAACATGGTCAGAAAGTTGGGTGGTAGAAGTTTGACGAAAATAGGTCAAAAGTTTGGTATCTATGTCGTATCGGAGAGGTAGCTGTTGGATACCTATACCAATAGGTTTCATATTTCATGATTGGCAAATTCAAATGCCAAATATGCTCTGCTTTGCTGATACAAAGATCCCATATTTTCCAAGACAAGGCAAGGTGTGTACATGCCTTCATGTTTACTAAATTTTGATGGATGGTCCAACAGTCTAATCTGGATCATGCCATGTTTCAATTTTCTGTTGTAGAATAGAGAAAGAAGTCTGTCCAAACTGTTTAATCTTGGCAGACCAATAGTTAGGCAGAGAAGCTAAGGTTCCCAACTGCTTAATCTGGGGCCTTGGAAGCAATAAGGGTAGTGTTAGATAGGCAATCAAAAGAAAAAGCCAATGGAAAAGAAAAGGCACATAAGGGTCTGCAAGTCCAAGTGCACCCTCCAAGAAGAAAGAAAAAATGCTAGGCAAGTAGATGGGTAGGTAGATGGGGTTGCAGAAGTGGTATTCCTTTCAAGCTGAATCTTGCTGGTAAACATAAGGAATACAACACAATGAAGCATGTCTAAATTCCTTTTTCCTTGTTTTACACTCATTACTAACATCCCTACACCAGTTGTGCTTGTGAAAGAATTCAAGGTTTTATGTTGGTTCTTGTTTCCTAAGAGCCACATTTCTTGTGCAAAATTCTTTTCATTTTGATCTACTCCCTAAGCTAAGTTGTTTTCAAATAAACTTAGTGACAACACTCCTCATTCACCTTTTCCCTCCATATTAACCCCTAACTTCTATTATCTAATTCCTTATGTCACCCTTTCCCTACTATTATAACACCATGGTGTATAAACCCCAATCATTCTATAAATATTCCCCCCTTGGCATTATAGCCATATGTTCACTACTAGGGAATTAAATTGACATCTGGTCAGTCCAAGAACCCAAGCCTTACCTCTTTTTCTCCTTCAGAACTCATTTACCTATTCAACCCTTCATTTTGCCTAAGAAACCTTGGAAAAACCCATTTGTACCCTTAAACCCGCTCAAAAGGCTAAAATACGTTGAAAACCCACTTTTCCGCCTTATCCTAAGTTTTGAGCTATGCGCAATTTTACAAAGAAATACATTGAAAAAACCCATTTCCCGACTTACCCAAAGTTTTAATGCCTTGCGCGATTTTGTAAATAAAACATTATAAAACCATACAATTCGCAAATATTCCTAAGGGTCCCACCGGGCACAAACCCCGTGGAAAAATTATTTTTTATTACCCGCCCGATGCCGTATCGTCCGGACAATTCATCAACCCATCGACCGTCTGATCGGGCACTCTTCATCCGATGGCTCACGTGGATATCGGACTGGCCCCGACGTCCGAAAGATAGCATCCGATATCTGTCAGAGGGTGACGTCAGGCCTCGGCCACGCGTCGCCCCCACAGCGTATCGGAGCCACCTCTTACAACTCCACTTTCGTAGCATAAGCGGTGCGATATGATACCGCCTATGGTTTCCGGTTTCTGATAATCCGCTTGCCAGCGTCATCGCTACGTCACTGCCAGCGTCATCGCCGCGTCCGCGCCCCCGTCTGCCATTGCTCCACCTGTCCACCACCTCACCATCCCCGTGGACCACTCATAAGCTGCCACGTCACCTGATGACTTCATACTGATGTCATCCGACCCTGACCCACCCGATGACGTTATGCTGACGTCATCCAAAAAAGGCGCCAATGTTCAAAAAATCCATATTTTTACCAATTTTTCGCGTTTTTTGCACTTTTTGCATAAACTTCTATTGCGCCTTCTGCATGAATTTTACATCCAAATTTGCACCAACCTGCTGAATTCAACCTGGAGACCTTCGACGCACCTACCCACCTGCATTTGTGACCCGGACCGTCAAGTTTACCAGGTATTTGTCCCTGCGAATCCTCTCTGCGCCTGGTTTTGTCTGCAAATTGACTATATTCACTTAAAACATTGAAAAACACATAATTCACCAGCAAATCCCTTGCGCCCAGTTCCCATTTGAAGTTGGAAGCTCGAAATTCACCGGCTAAGCCTTGTTACCAAAGCTTTCTCATAACCTGCATTCTTTTCGCGCAGTTGTGAACAGGGAAACCGAACCTACACCTAATTACTAAGAAAGAGTCTGTTAATGACAAGTATTTGCCTTCTCAAGTGCTGTGTGCAGTATTTCAATTGCTGCAATTGACCCTTCTACCCTCTGTTTCTCAATTCACCTCTTCTTCCAAGAAATACTCTTTTCTGTTACTCAGCATAAGTAACACTAATTTACATACAAAACAGAGTTCTTAAGTAACCATGGAAATTCCAGTAGCACCTATGGCCCTCAATATTGCCCCTTTGAATGCCCCTCAGAGAGAATTGGAGTGGCAGGCTTTAGCAGATTTGGATTACCAAATCTCAGAAGAATTCCTAGCGCAAAGCAAATTCCACCTCCACCTGCTAAATGAATTAAAGGCCAAACATCTGGCTGGAACAGATATATTGGGCATTTGGGATTCCTTCCTCCCAATCTTCAAGCTTTCTCAGGTCAACCAATTCCCTGACCTAATTCACCTATGTGCTGAATGTTATGATCCCACTCAGAGAGCTGTGCTTGACCCTTCACGCTCAGTTGTGTTCTACATTACCCCTGAGGCCATTAGAGAGATGCTGCAATTCAAGACTGAGAAGAAATTGGTTACCCTATCTTTGTTTGATCTGATAAACCAAGGAGCTAAGATGTTGACAGATGCTCAGATCACAAAGCTGAACCAACTATTTATTAACTCTGATACTGTGCAATACCCTCCTATTTTTCATGGTTACCTCAACCCATTAGGCAGGGACCTTGCAGATATGATCAGTCCCATTCTAGGCTATAACTCAATTGAGTATATTGATGAGACTGTACTGGTAATGATGCTCATGTTTTCCCCTGGAAAAGTTCCAATCTGCTATGACTATGCCACCTACATATCAGACAAAATGCATGAGCAATTTATGAACCTATCAAGGGAAAAGGTGTTCAGATACTCCTCCTACATCTACCACCTAATATTATACTATCAACATGAGAAATTCCCTTTTGGTGTGAACAAGGTGGATGCACAAGGAAATCCAAGGTCAGTAGTGTATTAGGCCTCCGTTTTTCACTGCAGAGCTTATTCTCCATACACTTACTGTGATTTTATAGACCTTTTCATCCACCCAGCCATGTCTCTGTTCTTGAGCTCACCTCCTCCAAGACTAACAGATGAGATGCAGATGATCCTTCAATTGTCCAAGGTATAAAACATTGGGGATTGGTATTTTTACCAAAACTACACCATTATCAGAATATATGGTTGTGAGTTACCCCCATACAGACTTCCCAAGTATGTGCCCATGAGATTGTTTGCCCTTGAATATTTCAGGCAATTTCGGAATGCTGATGTAAAGAACTTTTCAGGCAAAGGCAAGAAGGCATAGTTGAAAGTGAAAAACCAATTGGGCCACTTTGTTTTGAACAAAAGGGAGGAAGGCTGGTAAGAGGCTGACAGAATGCTAGAAAGCCTTGGCCTAAAGACCAGTTTCCTTTGGAAACCTTATGACCCCAATCACTTCATATCATTAAGAAGGGTCAAATATAGGCTCTCTAGTTATGACCATGTAAGGTTGCCTCACATAGAACAATATGCAAATCAATCAAAATGGAAGAGAGGCACACCAGAGGAACCTGTTACACAAGAAGAACTAAATGAAAGAGCAAGAAGAAATCTTCTTAAGATGGCTGACTTGGAACTTCCTGCATAGGTATTCTCTCTTCCAAACCCTCAAGTAGGAGTAGCTACCTCATCCTCCACAGTACACCAGGAGGCAGTCAAAGCCACAAATCAAGCCTCCAACAAAGGCAAGGAAAAAGAGATGGTGCAAGAGCAGCCCCTATAGCAACAACAGGTACAACAAGAATAGGTACAGCAGCAACAAAAGGAGCAACCAGGGAAAAAAGAGCAAACAGCAGAGGCCCCAATGGTCACTGAACAACATCCAGCACAAATGGTGCCTCCTAGGCAAGAAATAAGAGCTGAAGCTTCAGTCCTCCAAACCCCACAAAGAGAGGACATAAGCAGGAAAGGAGACAGAGAGACTCCCCTCACTACATCAACAACTCAAGGGGAAAAGAGGCAAAGGTTAAATCCTTTTTCGGAAGAGGAAATGCCAATAGGGCAAACTTCGCGTATGCGCCTACCTAGCATGGAGGCCTCAGCAAGTTCCTTCCAGCAGGAACAAGAGAGGGCAGCAGGAGGAGAAGTTAGCTCCTCCAGCCAACAAAGAGGAGCTGAAAAGAGCATCAAGCAGCAGTTCAAGGACATCAAGAAGAGGAATGAGCCCATAAGGCTACAATTGTATAATCATTTGCTGAAAATGGCTCCCACCAATGAGCAAAGACTCATGTCTACTTTTGATGTCCAGGAGGGCAAAATGATCATGAGCCATTTCGTGCCAGCCGTGCAGCAGCCACAGTCAGCTGCAGACTACATCAGGATCAACCTTGAGGTCCTGGCCAAGGACATCCACCCGATGGATCAGATCGAATTACACAAGCAAATGGGTGAGATGGTGTATGCCTCCTTGGCAGACAAGACATTGGTGAACTACAGGCTACAAAATAGCCTAAATAATACAACTGCACAACTTGAGTTGGAAAGGGCATCCTCTCAAGCAAAGGACAATAGGATCAAAACTTTGGACGACATCATAATAGAGCTTGGGCATGATCCTAAGGATGTCAAAGTAGTGCAGGAGCTGTTGAAACTAAGGGATGCTGATATGGCAGCATTAAGAAATGATCAAGATCCCAGAAACTCTTCATCCCCAAACTAAAGAGGTTTCCCAGCTAAGACAAGACAAGGATGCAGCAGCTATGCTGGTAACACTGTATAAACATCTCATCCAAACACGAGAAAAGCTGGAAGAGTCAGAGGCTGCACTTTAGGAAACATTGCAACAAAAAGAGGCATGCCAAACTTCACAGCCTCCTCCAGAAACAATCAATCTGGAGGAAGCTCCTCAAACCACTGCCCCTCCTAGTCAGCAGATAGAGCAAGCACACCCTCCACCTCAACACCAACAATAGAGTAGGCTGAAAGCCTTGATATGCAGAAGCTCAGAAACGAAATTCAAGTCTTGGAGGCCCAAATGTCAGAGTTGAATCAAGCCAAAGAAACTATGGCTAAGATCAATGAAAAATATGATAAATCCAAGCAAAATGTAGTAGAAAGAGAAAGAGAGGTAAAGGCTCTCAAAAAGAGGATAAATGAGCTAGAAAAGGAGCTCACACTGGACAAAGTAACAGCTGAGCTCAAGAGAATCCTATGGGCCAATATTGGCCAATCCATCACAGACCAGTGGGAATACATTGAGGCCATTCATGAGCAAATGGGGCTCATTGGAAAAGCACACAGGGAAATCCAAAGGGCAAGGGCATCTCTTGGCAGTATGCCTGAGGCTACCACCAGAATGATTAATGTGCTAAATTACAGAACAAGTTCTCAGCTGATCAAAATGGGAATTTCCAACAGGACTGAGACCATTTCAATGGTCAAAAGGGTCCTGACACTAAGAAACCTAGTACAGACCTTGGAGAGAAGAAGCCAGGATATGCAGGCAGACATTAATAAATTCCAGGACAAGTTCATGGCATTGCAAAACAGAGGTCTTCCTAGCTTGATGGAGCCCTCAGGAAGACTAATTTCACATGAAAAATATGCCAAGAGGGTCAACACCTTTGCTGCTAATCAGATTGCAGAAAAGGCCAGCACATCAGCAGAAACAGGGCCAACATCAGGACAGACCCTTTTCAACAGGGTGGAGAGATTATTCTTTATTATGAATGAAATTAATCACTTGTTTGATGAGCCTCCCAATTTTTATAAATATATAGAGGCAGATGAGACCATAGAGTCAATTTTGAGGCATCAACTGCCCACACAGGAAGTCTGGAAGAGTTTGATACAATTACTGCTAAACCAAAGCCGGTAATTATGTTTTTTTTTCGTTTTGAAATATATAAATGGTCATGCACAGGAAAATATGGATATATTAGCATGTATGAAGAGAGAGGCTGAGCCAACTTAGCACAACCATTCGGTCACCACAGCAGCACTAACAGTTACTAGTGACAAGGCCGAAAAGCTACAGGAGGATAGAGCTGCACAGACACGTCATTCAGCAGTTATAACAAAGCATTCAACCGACTCAGTGAGCTCCAAAGGTCGAAATCTTCTAACAGGAGTAAAGAGCATTTATGTTGTATTAAAGGCTGTAATAACTTCTTATCTACTATTTCTGTACAAGTTAATGAAGATATTTTATTTCTCAGATGACTCAATGCCTGAGATATTTTGTATGAAACACTTCTATATATTCCCCCTCACATGAGTTAGCAGGGGTTGGATGTTGGATGTAATTGATATCTTTGATATAGTTCTTTTACTGTAAATTCTCAGAGAAGTAATACAAAGGTGGTGGAATTTCCAAAGCTCTGTATGGTCTTATGCATTGAGGTGTTTAACTGAATGTTACAGGATTCCTGCGTATATCATGGCACAATAAGTTTTCCTTACAACTCTTTGTTTATGTGTTTTATCATCTTTTCATATCTCTTTCATGTTTATGTTCTTTACAATGAATGGAAAGGAAAAAGAATAGTTCTAGGACTTAACCACAGATTACCCTGAACTCAATCTAAGCTATTTTAAGTGTTTTTATTCAGTTATAGCAATCAAGGTGTAATTCTTAATTGCTACCCTTTCATGCTATATCTTTCACAGTGATTATTGTTTCAGGAATTCAAGTTTGCTCCTGAGGAATATATCTCTTTCCCACACCTCAGCTTAGTGGAAAATTCTTAACTTCTTTTCACTGGTTGTTTTCATCTCACCATCACAATCTCAAGTTTGTTTTATGAAGTATCTAAATGGCCCTGTATTTCCAGCTGCTCAAACTCAAGATTTCAAGAGACCAATAGTCACAAACTCCATTTCCCAATGGACTAACATTATTTGCAGATCTCCACTTTAAGTACAGAAAATCATCCTTCCAACCAAACCTAAATCAAACCCTCACTTCACAACTAGCCTAAAATCTCCACAGAATAGAGACAAACCTTAAAGAGAGAGCCCTCTCTGATTACAGTTGGGCTAGAAGATGTAATCCAAAGATTGGTTAGTGGTTACCCCGGCCGTATTCCCTTGGGAGTCAAAGGGAACAACCTGGGTGTTAACAACATCCATTCTAGGCCTTTACTTGTCCCATAATTATCCCATTTCATTTGCAGTAAAACAACACAAGTATTGCTTTATTGAGGGGTGTTACATCTCCCCCCTGTGTGAAACATCATCCTCAGTGTTTCTTAGCCTTTGAAAAAGGTTATAATATGCATCACGCATATAATATTTATCTTCCCATGTAGCCTCTCCCAATTGGAGTGCTTCCACTACACTTAACCTAGGCAACCACTTGCTTCTATAGCATAATTTCTCTCCGATTGAGAATGCGCAGAGGTTCGACCAGGATTACTCTTTTTGGTTTGATGTACATCCACAATCATTATGATCATTAGTTTCATCAGGAATATATATACATATATATATGTGTGTGTGTGTGTGTGTGTGTGTGTGTGTGTGTATGTGTACATAGAAACATACACACACACACACACACACACACACACACACACATATATAGATATATATAATTTCAATTTTCACTAAAAACATCATTGATTGTTATTTATACACCCAACAAGGGTCATCAACATGCATCACAATCCAACAAGGATCAATAACCCGCACTCAATAGGAGTTAGTAACATCATTATACACTCATCATTGTAGATTCTTTTACTTACTCCATAGCTATGTCAATCAACAAGGACCCCACAATGTGGTTCTATTACAAGCTTCAGACCATAATGGTATTGGTTATGTCTACACTATTTGCTTAACAATAATAATATGTTCAGAAACCATTTACAGCTTTTGTCTTTTATGAGAGATTACAACTAGTTCATTTTCATACTAAATAGAACTAATATATGTTATCTTACTTCAAATGTTATATACACATTAGTCATTCATGAGTACAGTTTAAGATAAATTCCTTTTTCCTGTCATAATCCAGATGATCATGTTATTATCTACTTTGTCCAAGTACACTTAGTTATGCCCATCTTGGGTTGCCTTGCAATTTTCTTTAGTGCCAACCAAGGGAAAACTTTACAATGCTTTTCAACTTTGACCCCTTTTTCATCATAAATTATAGGCTATTAATGTAATTTATACACAATTTTTCTTCTATGTAGAGTCATGGGGGTTCTCCCTCTTATGCTTGTATGCATATTGATTATCTCATACTCGCTATGTTACTATAATATAGTTCTTTCCTTATAAATTAGATCACATCCACTTCCTTCAACAATAAAGTATTTTTATATATTTTATATTTAAGGTCTAATGGAATATTAATAGACAGTAATTCTATTCCAACCTAAGAATAATTGGTTATCCTATTATTCTCTCACACATTATCCATACTTGTCATCACCACAATGAAGGATTTCTTTCCTTCTTCCCGTGATGGATTGCAACAAAATATTACCAATTCCTAGGGAAATTTCTTCAACTTTCACTTTCACGGTAAATATTATCTTGTCCTTTGTGCAAGTAGACCCCATCATGTCCACGTCACTTATCCATTGGTGGTTTCAAGCAAAAATTAGGGTTCTATAATTTGGTTGGTTTTCTTTGTTGTACCCTTTTCCTCTTGATCATTCCTCAATATACCATTGAGACTAGAAACACAAGGTAATATTAAAAGATTAAAGGGCACAATCATGCTTAAAATCAACAAAATATAACCATAAAATTGCGTTACCAAACCTTACCATCATTTCTTTCCAACATGCCTCACCTATGAGTTTTCTCAACTCTTTTCTTGAGGTATTCATCCCTCTCTATTATGCAATTTATTTATGATGGTGTTTGGAAGTCATATATACTCCCCATTTTTGTTGAAGTACAACTATCTATGGGGTATTTCCTTTCTTGCATCGTCATGCCCGTCAACTACCTCAGCACACTATGTTAGTGTGGTTTGTTGGCCGGATAAATCGTTCTTGCGGACAAGACCGATCCCCCTAGTATCAAATGATATCTAGCAACAAACAGCACAAGAATATATACTTTTATCTAAACATGTTTCAATTCATAAATGAAAACTAAGAGGTGTAATAGACCCTACCTCAGTCCAATGCTTGTTTGTGGCAGCTCTGTTCCAACAGCTTCAAGTGGTTCCATTTTAATAACCTGCATACATAAACAAACACACATCAAATAACACCTGCATAGATAATACAATAAAACATGTTCATTATGAAGATCAAGGAGCTCATAAAATAAACCATTAGATATAGTTCATTGAGAAAAACAAACTTGATTGTATTAACTTTATGAATAAAAGAACCTTACAACCTTTGCCTTGATGTTGCACAAGCTCTTTCCAGGGTCCAGCAAGAATCTACTCTACTTTGACAAGCCTCACTCACTTCCCAAATGAAATGAAAGGTATGTAATCTCTCCTCTCACAAGCTCAAAAAGGAAGTCTAATTTCCGGCAGCATTTACCCTCAAGAATCTTCAGCCTTCAACCTCTCCTATAGCCAGCCCAATGCCTGAATTTATAGTGTAGATGGAGGAAGTTGCAGGTCCACCATTGAAGGGATAAGTCCTCCTTCAATGGGATAAGCACCTCATATCATGGAGTTAGCTCCCTTAGTTATGGAATGGATGAACTAAGGTGGAGCGGACTTGCTAGCGTAATATCCCTTCTAGAAGCATCCAGAAGTGACCCAAGGTGAGTTTTTAAGAGCGAAATCATGCCTTTTTAACTTTTATAGGGGTTCACACCCATCACTTAACAGACAGAGCGGTCAGGTTCGTAGGGGACATGACCATTGGGTGCGGTACCGAAGGCAATGCTAGGAGAAAGTGCGAAACCAGGATTTAAGATATTTTTAAGGTCTTTCTCCCATTTTCAAGGTTTGACATGAATAGCTGAGGCTTAAGACTTGCAAAGGAGGTATGTATGAGTAGTGATGGACTCACACAAACTGTAGAAAGTCATGTTGACAATTTTTTATGTAACAGATTTCCCCCTAAAGTGAAAAGTCTGTAATATATGAGGATAATTTTTTGATCATCTAAGAGGAGTGAAGGACTTTATCATTTCAAGGATCTTCCTGTGGTACCCTGGTTGGAATCTGTAAAAAACATTCAACACAATATATATATGTGTGTGTGTGTGTGTGTGTGTGTGTGTGAAAATATCATCGCTGAGGTAGGCATTCCCATACTCAGATCAAAACTGACTAAGAACTATCTAAAACTATTATGATACAGGAATGATTTTGTATTTCACCACAAATAGAGACATATGGACACAGTATGGGCACAACCATCTATTTATGAATAGTCCACTACATAATGATAACAAAATTCCTCGTAGCCTGGATGGTGGAAACTAGATCCAGGGTCTTCATTTCTACTTCCTGAACTAGTACGATTCTATCCATGTGAATGAATGTGTCGAAGTCGAACATGGTAGAAACCACCTGATTACTAGTCAATGATGTAAATTGTTAACAAGTGTGAGGAACCACCAGTAACGTAAATGGCCCTCAAAGTACTCAGTACAATCCATGAAATGTGAATGAATGAGTCGATGTCGAACACGTCACAGAATCCTTTGATCAAAGGTCAATGATGCAACCTATCGTCAAAGGCGAGAAACCTGCCATTGAGGCATGCATATTCCAAGGTACTGACGATTTCTAGATCATCTTTCTAGATAATGAGTTAGAGTCGATAGAAATTGATCCGTCATAGGCAAGCCCATAACACGAAATCATAGATCAAGTCTGAAGAAATATATTTGGCTAGGACTAACTCATGGATGGTCAATGATGGATGACAGATATTTTGCAGGTGAGTGGTTTATTTGCACAGACCTCTTGAACACATAACGACACTGCAGATGGCTTGGTGACAATTGACCCAAAGCTAATACCCGGAAACCGGCTGAAGACTTTCAATGTGGCTTGATTAACTATTAGGTAAAGGATTTCCCAACCCAGATGAATAAAAGTGTCTTGTTCAAGAGTGATGGAAAGTTTTTTCAAACACAAAGTACAACAAACAGGTTCATTTTCTCTCTTTTCCCCCACCATTTCTGGCAAGTACCTATTTATTTTTTACAAGCTTGAGGAGGATAACATTTGCTTGGTTATAATCTCATCCTTCAGAAGAGTCCAACTTAGTTTAAGATTCGAACCCTAAGAAGGAGTGGTCCATTACTATTTGTAATTGAACAGGTCCTTTACTATTAAATTTTAACGAGTCCAGTATAGGAGAAACTCGACATTTTTCAATTTTAGGGAGTCAAAAGAAAAACTTAAGAAAACTCCATGGTTGTCATTTTTCGTAAATTTGTGTCTCCCAAGCCCGAAAAAGTATAAAATAATACTTGAGACAACTGCTTGACCATTACGATCAAGGAGTAATTTTCATAATTAGTGCCTTCAATCTGAAAAAGTAAAAAAGCGATCGAAAACACGTCGTTTTATTACCAATATCGAACTCGAAACGACAAAAATCTGGCAATCTTTTCGTGTTTATACGGTCCAAAAAGAGTTGTAAGTGGACCGTCTTTTTAATTCCATTTTTAACAAGTCTAAAAAGAAAAACTCGACAATATTTTCATATTTTACGAGTCAGAAAAGAGCTTAAAGAGGACTCCTATGTGTTTTTGTTGAAAATGACCAATTCTCCCTGAACATCTAATATTCTACACAAAAATTGCAAACATTACTCATATTTGTTTAAAAATTAATAAAAATGTACCAAAAGTGACCTTTTCAAAGTGAAAAATAAATAAATTAAAAATTTATTTATTCAAAAAATCTTATAAAAATGGCTTTTACAAGTTCATTTTCATCGTTTGGCTTTGGAGTAAAAAGTAAGAGCTTTTGGTAAGAAAACTTCCTATGAATATTACGGAAAATCCAACCGCTGGAATCGAGAACCATCTTCTCCAGGTAATCTACACCGTCCTTGACTTGCATTTCATCCATTTGAAATTATATTTTAGGCTTTAGAATTTGATTTTTAGAAGGAAATTTGGGCAAAAAATTGCTCGTGGTGGTTGCGCAGGTGCGCCATGTGGCCCCTGCGCAACCCGATTTTTCTGTGCACAGGTAAAAGTCGGGGTGCCACACCTGTTCTTAAGGAAAAGTGTGCAACTATGCACTATCTCTAAAATAATGGGTGCGAACCCCGCAGAACATAGATTTAAAACCTTAATTTCTTCATTTTTGCCCCACAAATTTCATATCGAAATGTTCTAAACCACCTATTTTGCAATGCAGATAGACAAGATGCTTATTTGGCGGGAAAGAGAACAGGAAGATGTAGATCAAGCTGCATTACTCCATCCACCTTCATTACAGGCTTTAAGAGCATGCAGACTACTGAACTTTTGGGCCATACCTGGCATGAGGGCATAGGTAGACTTTCTACAATGGCTGGTAGACAAGTGGAGCATGCAGGACCAGTGTTTCATCATTGGAGGACACCGCCTCAAAATCGAGCCAGAGGACATTTATTTTCTGACTGGTTTGCTAAAGAGAGGTGAAGGATTATCTCTATTTGGATCTAGGCTAGGTGGCCAGTCTGTCACGAGTCTCCGACTAGAGTTTTGCAATGTCCAAACTGCGGAAAAATGGATAGATGTGAAGACCATCACTCGTCCTGAACTTAAAATGATCGCATTTACTATCACCAAACTATGTGGAAGCACAACATTGCATTTAGCTACCGATTCCCAGATGCAAATGGCAGTAGACTGCTTCCAAGGCACCATCTTCAACTGGTGTGATGCTATGTTGGCCAATGTGAAAGGCCAACTGACTAGGGCAAAGAAAGGACAACTAAAGAACTTTGGATATGGTTATTTAGTTGTGAGATTTTCCCTAGAGAGGGTATCTATGCTATTTCCACAACAACTTACCGTTGAGGCTGGACTTCCCCGAGATCCCAAGATTATGCGTTGGGTTGTAGTCATGGCCTGCCATCCTGAGGAGGGCACCAAGGTTGTTCGATTCTCACCTGAGTATTTTCACTGGTTGGGAAACCAACTTTTCGTGATACAGGATTTTCTATATGTTGGAATGGATTATCGTGGTGATCCAGACATGGCTCTTCCACCAGGAGAGCAATGGGATGATACAGGTAAAATTGTTTTCAACATTTTTTAAATTATATATATATATATATATATATATATTAATATATATATATATATATATATATATATATATATATATATATTTGTTTTTTAAATTTTCCAAAAATTGATAGTAAAAAGTTTTAAATGCATATGTGGGTCAGCAACGACCAACTGCTCTCCAGCCTTATAATAGAAGACAGCTAACTGCCATAGCACCGGCCCCACAGGACCGATCAGTAGAGACCTTGGCTGAATTGGAGAGTCATCTAGAGCACTTGACAGCAGATATTCCGGAGATCAGCATAGATGACATTCCTCTTAGGTTACAACGTTATCTGATTGGGGTCCCAAGAACTTTTAGGAGGTTCCTTTGTAGGGTGGCCCAAGCAGTGGTGTCTTATCGTGATCATCACTAGTGATAGGATGATTTCCTTGTAGACTCATTTTTGGACTTTTTTGTGCTATAGATCATAAGGTGTTTTTTAACCTATGATCGTAGATGATGTATATTTTGACACACTTCTATGCTATGATATATCGCTATTACTGGTTATCTTGTATAACATGTTTATGGGATGCTTTTAAATTTACTATATTGATTATTGCAAATGTCTATTTAACATTCGAGAAGCAACTTCATCTGCTAATGTATTTAAATATCTTCGAATGTGCTGATATTCGATGTAATCAAATTCTCGTTCCAAGAGATGGACTCTCAAAAATAATCACAATAACACTGGATTTCTAATGGCATAAACTCTATTAAGCTGTAATACAATGAGTTCTGAATCTAACCTAACAATCAAACTCCGAATTCCAAATAAAATCGATTCAGATAATAACTCAATCACTGCGTTGTTTTTTTCAATGTTGTTCATTTTTTGACCGAGGCTTACCCCATGCATAGATACTAACTCGTCAGAGGACAAATAGATAACCCAAGCTACGGAAGAGATGTTCCGTGTACTACGACAAGCGCCATCAGCAAAAACGATGTATGTTTGGAGAGGTGTCGACATCTGCAATATCAAGAGTAAAATCAAGATAAGTAGGAATAATGATGAAAAACACTCTAAAGTAAAGCACGCATTCCTAATCTAAAAACACACCAAACTTAGAAAGAAACTAGTCTAAAAAATCTCCACACTAATCTTTTAAGCATAATATCTCTTTAGATAAAGCCCATTCCTAGGTTTACCTAAAGAGACACCGTCAAAATATTCTAACTCATAGGCCCCTTTTGCCAACTTTCACTTAACAATATATGGACCATGCCACATGGGTACAAATTTGCTAGCCCCTAGCTTATCATTTGCTTGATCGTAAAGTAAGACTAGGTCTCCTTCAGAAAAATTGTGGGGTGTAACATTCCGATCATACCAACTTTAATTCTTTTGGCATGAGTTTCGATAGCTAATGCAGCATCACGTTGATTCTCATCTAATTGAGCTAAGTATAATAAACATTTTTCCTCTTTGGAAGTGGCTGGTAATTGTTGGAGAGGTAAATCCCCTCTACGGATAGAGGTGATCCCTACTAGCCCAGAACGGGTCTAGCAACAATCAAACAATGCTATCACGCAAGTTCCTAATTGCAAATAAAGAGTAGCTGATGAAGACCTACTTGAGATCCAACGCTTTAGTTCGTAGGAGAGATGGCGCTCACGTTCCTTTGCCTTGGCTGGCCACGATCCTCCACTATCCACGTGAATGGACACCTGCACACAAAGAGAACAAACAAAAACCCAAGCGTGAAATCTAATATATGCAATTATACATCAGTCAGGAAGGATATAATTCAACATCAACAATTACAAGTACAACGAGAGTGGAACCATAATGATAGTCATCTATTTATTAATATTCAACAAAGGAGAATACAACCAGCGTCCTGATGTCAAGTCCTCCTTTGGCTGGGTGCTCAGCTACACAAGTCTTGCAAAAACTTGAAGGAGTGAGGGACAAGCTCTCTCTCTCTCTTTAGTGACAAAGTCTCCTTACTTAGGGAAAGCCTTATGGATACAAAGAAGGCTTCTTGCAACTCCAACCTTTTTATGTCTTCCTTTCAGCCCAAGTATTGCCACAAGAGTCAAAGCTACTAGAACCAGAACTAGTTTGTCCAAGCCATGGGAACAAGCTTTTATAGAGGAGAAGGAAGAGATAAGGTCAATCCCCCACAATCATGGATTTGGCTTCATCACCTGGAAACTTCCATGGAATGGTGGAAAACAACTTTCCATCTAAGGAGATTCGAAGCCAAACCATCCTCACTCAACTTGGAATCGGTTTGGTGAATGAGGTGGATAGAAAATTTGGAGGTTTGAGTGGTTAAGAATTTTGCCCAAAATGGTTGGCGCGATTGCGACTCTGAGACAGAGTGCCAATGGCGCGCCCTTTCTTTAGGATTTTCCCCATTGGCGAGGGCATAACACAGGGCACCAACGCTAATGCAAAAAGGGCTATTTTTATGGGCAATGAGCAGGATATGTCTTAAGGGCATATGAAGCTCATGTTTAGAGGTAAATAGGGCAAGTGGTTTCAAGTCTTGTCACTTCTCACAAGTCCTGGAATGGGTCCTCCAAGATGGCGGAGAGGGGTAACAGGGATGGTGACAAACGGTGACAAATTATTATGTAACAGATGCCCCCTAAAGCATGAGGCCCGAGAGAGAGAGGGGTGAAGTGCTTTACAAGAACATGTGTGACTGAAACAATGCCGCTGGAGAACCTGCAAAAAGAAGTACAATTGATATCTCAAGTACATGATATATATGTGGTATGGGCACAACCATCCGTAACAGAGTATAAAACTAGATCCCAGGCATGGACACAACCATCCGATGAGGATCTATAAATGGACTTAGGTATGGTCGCAGCCATCCAATGAATGAGTCACGTAATGATTACAAAAATCCACAAAATGCAACCCGGATGTAAAACATGCACAATCCGGGGTCTTGCTCTCCAACTTGACCCGAACACAGTACAATTTCAAGCATGTGAATATGGGAGTCGAAGTAGAACATGCATGAACATCGTCTGATTACCAGCCAATGATGAAAATTGTTAACAGATGCGAGAGGTGCCACCAATAATGACGATGGTCCTCAAGGTACTATAGGTACAATCCACTACGTGCGAATGAATGAGCCGGTGTCAAACACCCATAGAGTCACCCGATCGGAGGCCAATGATGAAAACCTCGCGTCGAACACGAAGAACCTGCCATTGAGGCATGCAGGCTCCAAGGTACTTGAAGGGAGTCTCTAGGTCACTTTCCTGGATAATGAGCTGAAGTCAACAGGAAGTGATCTTCGTCGAAGGTGGGCCATAATGATTCCCACATCATCGACACGAGACGGAAAGAGGAAATATGTTTTGTGTGAGATATCGAAGGGAGGTTGAGTATTCTTGCAGAGGCCAACTTCTCTTGAACATATCGGCGGCACAACAATGGATTTGGCAGTATTTGAGGTCAAATGATTAGGGGTCATGATGGCAAGACGATGAGCAGATGAATGTTCAAATAGGATAACCCAAACCCATGGAGGAAAATGTGAAACGAGATGAGATGTTCCCACCCAAACATGAATGCAAACAGTGCCATGTTCAAGAGCAACATACTGCCGATGATGACGATTATGATTCCTTTATTTCCCCCACCATTTCTGGCGAGTACCCTGGTTTTTTTTGGATGACAAGCTTGACGGGGATAGCATATGCTTGAAGGGCGTCATTTCGATGGAATCCGATGTCAGTAAGTTTTAACGAGTCTGACAAAGGGAGAGCTCGGCGTCTTTTCATGTTTAGAGAGTTTGAAAATACAACAAAAAGAAAACTCCAGGGGTGTCCTTTTTCGTAAAGTTGTGTCTCTCGACCCCGAAAAAGTATAAAACCATGCTCGAAATAACTGCTCGATCATTACGACCGGGGAGTACTTTTCGTAGGTAGTGACATCGATCCAAAAAAGTAAAAAAGCGATTGATATCACGTTGTTCGTTTCCATTAACGAACCTGAAACGACAAGGGTCCGACAATCTTTTCATGCTTTATACGGTCGGAGAAAAGAGCTTAAAAACGACCGCCTCTTATTTACCTTTAACGAGTCAAGAGGAATAACTCGGCAACCTTTTCACGTTTAGTGAGTCAGAAAAGAGCTAAAAGATGACTCCATATTAACTTTTTCGTGTATTTACCGAGTCCGAAAAAGTATAAAATATAACTCGTTTCACCGTTGAAGCTGCGCAAGAGACCTGTCGCTGCACAAGAAGTAAACGTAAAACCCATTTTCGACCAAAAGTACATTAAAATACTCAAAAATAACCTTTTTAAACCAAAAATGAGTTAAAAAAGCTTATAAATAGGGTGAAAATGTAAAATTAAAATTACTTTTACCATTTTACCTCTTGAAGAGTGAAAAGAGTCCATTTGGGAGGCAAACTTCAGGCGGCAATTGCGATCAATCCAGGCAACCATTCATGACCTCGTCAGTTCCAGGTAAGAGGTGCTTCCCTTAGCTCCATTTTCATACCATTTTTAATTCATTTAGCTCCTGATTGGGCCCTAGCAAGGGGGATTTGCAAAATTAGGGCTTCGCCCCATTGGCGCGAGTATCCAGCGCGGATTCGCGCCAATGGGGTTAAAAACCCAAAGGAGCCGCGCCATTAGCGCGACTGTTTTAAGAACAGTCGCGCTAATTGTGTGACCCAATTTTTCCCATGTTTTTTCCCGTTTAAAATGAATTTTTCCTGGATTAGCATTTATCTAATATTCTAATGAAGGCAATTTTGTCCTTGTGGGTGCAGGAAACCGGTCAAAATGGTGGTAGTATGGAAAGAGTGAGAACATGAAATTATTGATGCCTTAGCCATTGAGGATGAAGGGTGCATGAACGCCCTAAGGGACTACAGCCTTAAGAAATACTTCCTTACATCATCCATGTGGGCGCAACCTAAGTTGCTGCAATTCATCATTGATGCTTGGGACGTAGACGACCAAGTGTTTCGTCTACGAAATCAGACCTTGGAGCTCGAGGTCTCCGACGTGTATTTCACTACAGGATTGTCGTGGAGAGGGGTGATTCCTATCTTGACGGGCAGTAGACCTTCTGGGGAGAAGGTTGGTGAAGTGAAAGCTTGAGTGTGCCCCGAAGCACAATTCGGGCAGCAGAGTGCAAAGGTGTTGATCACCACCATCCGGGATTTGACACTGAAAGCCATCCTTTTCACCATCACACGCGCAGCTGGGGTACAAGTGCCCCATGAGGCCAGTAAGAACCACTTGATCCTAGCGACTGAATGCCTCAGTCCGACCGTTTTTAACTAGGTTGCCGCGGTGACTACTAACATTAAAAGGCAACTCACCAATTACAAGCGAGCTGAGACGAAACAGTTTGCATACGGCTCCATCGTGGTATCGTTCTTCCTGGAAAGAATACCACTGTTCCAGATTCAGAGAGCTGTGGTGGCAGACCCATTGCCACAAGAGCCTAGAATGGCTTGCTGGGCAGCACTGATGCCTAGGGGAGGAGGAGGCCAGGAGATGTCTTGGCATCCTGAGTTCTTCATATGGCTCCGATGGCAGTTCATCCTGATCCAGGATTGGCCGTATGCAGGGACCAGTTTCATGGGAGACCCAGACCTTCCACTACCAGAGGGGGAGGAATGGGAGAAGGAGCTAGGTATGCACTCCTCGGTTTTGATGTTTTCTATTTTTTTTGTCTTTTTCGATACATGCGTGTTCTAATAATGATTATATATGTACGCAGATGTGGGTCCAGAGTGACCAGCCGGACTATCCCCCACAGTGCTAAGAGGCCAACCCGCAGCCAACCCATCGGTAGTGGGGGAGAAGTTGATTCATAATCTCGAGGGGCTTGCCCAAGGGATTCCTGGTTATGCCAGACTGGCAGATGTTCCTCTTGCTTACCAGAGGCATACAGTAGGGGTGCCGACTCGTGTCCACCATTTGCTGAGACGATTGGTGTGGGCGGTGATGTGTTATCATGAGCACCACCATGCTTAGGCTTCTAGACTTTATTTTCTGCGTCTATATATTTTGAGAGACATGTGTCTCAGATGTACTAGGAACACAGACTCTATCCAGACATGTACATTCTATTTTTTGAGCGCCTCAGTGCGCCACACGATATATATATATATATATACATGGTGTTTTTATTGTATCTTATGCTTCCTGTGTTTTGTTGATTTACATATTGTGCAAATTCCTGTCCAATACATAATTAGCCAATGCATCGGTTACTGCATTAAGTCTCCTCGAAATGTGATGAGAAGTAATGTAATCAAAATCTCTTTCCAATAACTTAACATGTAAATACAACCTTAAAATATGATGATCTCTGATGGAATATCGTCCGTTGAGCTGGTGGACTACAAGTTGCGAATCTAAGTTTACAACCAATGAGCGGATTCCAAGGTTAATCGCCTAAGCTAATAATTCAATTACAGCACTATATTCAGCCACATTGTTCATTGTAGAACCTAGACACACTCCTTGAATGTCTACTAACTCACCATGAGGATCGTAGATCACCCATGCCGCAGATGACAGATTGCGAGTACTGCGGGAAGCACCATCAGCGAAACCAA
>APFE030966636.1:0-50143 GCA_000404065.3 Pinus taeda
CTTCAAAGTAGACCCAATACTTTTTCCTGCAGATTGTGGTCCTTGCTGTCTTGAACTAACAATCTTTGATAGTCGCCATTAATCCTGAGACCAACTCCTTTGTTTCCGCATTCAATCTTGAGCTGCCGACCCATATGCCTTTAACTCTTTGTACCGAGATTATCAGAGAAATTCAATATCGCAATCTTCATAGTGGTGCAGTATTCTAATCTTCCGATTGCTGACCTTCGATATGATGAGCTCCTTTCACTTAGCCCTTCCCACATTTCTCACCATAGGACCGAGGGTCATGACCTACCGCTTAGACTTGAGGTGCTAGAGCATTTTTTATTGTGCTGGGAGCTATTTTTCCTTTGTTAAGTGCTTAACACCCTTGGTTCTTTGAGTCTTTGTGACTGTAGTGCCAACCCAATATTAGAGCCCCCTTATCAGAACTTTTTCAATTATCAAGTGTTACAAAGTGCTGACATCCTCAACCTTCGATATGTGATTGCTAATATGACGTCATCACTCCATGTGGTACTTCAGAGTTGTGACACGTGTCACCCAGATTTGTCCCCCTAGGCCCCCTCAAAATGCCAAAACAACCTACCATGTGTCCTTTCGTACCGCCACGTCATGCTGACATCAGATACCATTGTAGCTTATCAAGACGAATCATATGCCACAACGTGTCCCGCTAGAGGAGCGAGAAAAGAGCCCGCCCACCTTTGGTTTTGCGATGAAATCCCTTGTTAATCCTTTAGCATCGTTCCTGATGGTTTTTAACACTATCGACACATTATGCATATCACAACTTTTTAAATGTTGTCACCTTGAGAAGTTTTGATTCTCCGATTAGCTGACTTTTCGATGTGCCTATGCTTCGATATTCAAGGCCTCTGATATTATGATGCGCCAAAATGCCTGATCTCTCCTTTGGGGTTTCGATTTGTTGCCCACACTAAATAGCGAAATTCCTTCTTTCTTTGTTACTGAGATCTTTGGCTGATCATCTGCGCTCAAATACCATGTGAAAATTCGGAAACCTGAATCCTATTGCAGCAAGTGGAAATTATTCTCCTAATTGTTAATTAAATTTAACAATTTATTTATTGTTTCCTACAACAAATATTGAACAACTCACATTGCAATGTACACAAATAAAACTGTGGAAGAATAAATGCGAGAAAAAATCCTAGCGCACATAAATTTACACAGTTATTTTTGGACAAATGTCCCCGGAAAAACCCAACTTGGGAAAACTAGTGCAGCAGTGAGGGTTTTATTTTATTATGCAGCAATGAAATCTGAGTACATCTATGGATTCCCAATTGGAAATCCAAATAGCAAGAAAATGTGGCAAAGATATTCCCTAAGCAACCTTGGCACTCACGCTGCCTGCACTTGCATTCCTGAACTCGCGTGTTCCTGCACTCATGTTCCTACACTTGCGCGTTCCCGCACTCGCGTTGCTGTACCCGCGTTCCTACACTAGGAATAACTTAGCTTCTTGCCACTACCTCTCCGGAGATGGAAATATTCCTCTAGATCACTGTCCCTACCCCTCACTGACCCTACGTCCCTCCTTGGCTCGAGCTTTACTGGTGCTAGCTCGATCTGCACAAGGAACTGTTGCTGAAGTGTGTTGTCCATGTGCCCATCGACTTCTTTGTATAATCCTCTATTGGGACTCCAACAACCAAGATTAAATCTTAATCGATGGCTAGGGTTAACTTGAAGTCGATCCGTGTGAGTTTCTAGAATGTTCACACCTTGACTTAATTAATTCTGATTAATTAACCATATTTTCTAAGTTTAGACCTATGAAATATTAAAAAAGTAGTTAATAATCTAATTAAGTCATATCTAGGGAGAATTTCCAGAAATGATTTTTGGGTTTTGGAGATGTCATGTATTCTAGCCTCTCCTCAAAATTTCAAGGCTAGAACACATTTGATGCTGCAAAAACTAACGCTAGGAACTGAGTAATCGCCATATGAGTGAGGTAGAGACCATGCTTGGATGTTGCCCACGTGTTAAGTTTAATGTCCTGTCAATCTTTTGCATTTTAATATTTCTTTTCTTTTATTTTGTGGCCATCATATGCTCTTTTCTTTTATTTTAGCTACATCAACCTCCTAGGACAAATTTCTAGGCCTGACTCAGATATGTGGATGGGGAAAGGGAAGTGTTAAGTCCCAAAGGAACCATAGTCAGTTGAACCCAAAGAATAGAGGTGGAATAAGGGCGTATAATGTGAGATGGAAAGTAGGAAGTATGGAATAGGGAGAGATGGGACTACGCTATATGTATTGGGGTTTTCCAAGTAGTGTCCTCCTAATGCCATTGGGCCATTAGGGGTGGTCCCACTGGATTAGGGTTTAAAATTAACCCCACATTTAAGGTGAGGGAAAATGATTACGATCAAAACCCTTCCTTCTTCCAAGTTACCCCATAATCCATGCCAAATGCCCAAAATAGAAACAAGCATAAGCACTTGAATGCAAAATGAATAAAGTACCTTTTTACCAGAAGCCCACCTTCCAACATGTTCTCTTGACACATGGGCGAGGAAACATATGACTGATTCAGGTGGTAGAGATATGAATGACACATCACATTGGCTACTCGGTGGTTATCAAGGGTTGCTAGCTACCAGTTGGAAGAGATAATGGAGGAAATGTTCTCCATAGAGGTAACCCATTTTTGGTGGGTTACATCTGGCTCCAACTGGGACATGAGCTCACCATAGAGCGCATTATCCATGTACTCGAACGGGGAGTTCATGAGAAATCTATCAATCTCCTGGGACACGAACGTGTAACCTACACACTACAATACAACTGTTTGGGAGCATGGGCACTGGGTGTACTATAATTGCCCATGTTTTTCATCAAAGTAATAATCCATATAGGAAAGTAAATCTACGCTAAGTGCAAATTTACTCTACATGCAAACTATTCTAGCATGAGAACATAATATGATGATGTTAGCTATGTAAAAGGAATATGCAATGCATGTACCCTACCATGCATAACACGTAAGATCGAGTGTCCAAGAAAGGGGTGAAGTGATTGGCCTTTACAGGGGAAGGCCAAAGCTCTCCATCAAGTCTAGCTATATAAAAGTACCCCATACGAACCTTTCCATGGATCTTGACGGGGGTGGGATGCTTGTTGTAAGAATCGAAAACAGATATAAAAAAAACAGTAAGGAGTTTAAAGCAGGTACCTACCTGAACTGCTGCAGTTGAAGATGCCTGTGGCTACGCTGCTCCAATTACCGAGAGACCGATTCCACCCAGCCAGACTGAGCAGAGCCTGGCTGCTCAATCCAGTAAGCTTCTTAACAGACGTTGACTGTCCCCGGTGCCCAGAACCTCAGAACGCTCAAGCTCTTCCAATGGTTGGTTCTTCCTCCTGGTCCTGAATTCTTCCTCCTGGTTTTTCTCCTGGTTTGTCCTCCCCCTGCTCAACCCATTACCTGTGGTTTATATCCTTGGGTTTGGTTGTGGCTGCCCTCCCACCTGCAGCCACCGCTCACCCTGCTATTGCCACGCCTCCGCCTACGTAGCCTGGTCTCGATTCAGGTTGTGAAATGAAAATCCACCTGTTTTTGAGACCATAAGATATTTATAAATCTTTTTAAGATGACCATTGGTGTATTCACGTATCATTAACTTTATAATGTTTATATATACTTTATCATATTACATTGTTTGTCATTTAACTTTATGATGTTTATATATACTTTATCATATTACGTTGTTTGATTTATATTTATTTTAATATAAAGTTTGATTTATATTTATTTTAATATGAAGTTTATTTATATTTGTTTTAATATAAAGTTTAGAACTTTATATTAATTAATTATTTATATTAATACTTAACCTTTATTCTATTTTATTAATATGATTTTTATCAATATTCTAGAGCATATATATATATATATATATATATAGTCCTCTTGATCTAACCATACATTACGCGATATTGATGAACGAGTAGAACTTCTTTTCCCAGAAGGGTCATGGTATTTAGCACTTATAATCAATTTAGTATAAAATACTAATGCGGTGTATGCGACACATGCATATGTAGTTATCATATGCATGTACCGTATACCTGCTATTATGCTTGCGTTCTTTGTATTTATAGATGGGCTGTTACATACACTCCCCCTTCAGAAAACTTCGTCCCGAAGTTAGAGTTTTTATCTTATTTGATTACTTATGATAGTAATTAGTACCCCCTTCTTAGGTTTTAAAGTTTTTATTTTAATATCAAGAGACTATAAAATTAGAGTTTTAGGTTTATGATGTTAATGGACATGTCTTGCCCTATCTAGGTTCCCAAGCTATTCTAAAATCATCCTATCCTTCCTAATCTTTTCTGCTCCCATCCTATCCGTCCTCTACTGGAGTATGCCATGGCGTCAGTTTTTTTGACCTAACGATTCATAAACTCTAAGGTGACAACGTCGGCTATACTGACCTGATTCCCAGTAGGCATCCGACAGTCATCATCACACGTCTAGGGGAGCGTGATTCGCACAGTCCTCCCATGACTCCAGGGTTCGGAGGTTAAACGGTGGGCAACACCTCTACCCCTCCCAGTAGAATTAGGGCTAGTACCCTATCATAGAATCACTTTGAGCTTTAATTGTTCTGAGGTTTTGTCATCACGTGGTCATCCCAGTAACTGTTTATTATCTGCAATCATACACTTATCCATGCATTCGTAAAATGTGCATCAACATATTCAAAATAACTCATGTATTATTCACATGTCACTACAGTATAACATATTTTGCCATATTCCATGCATGTCGTTTGAATTTCATTTAAAATGTATTTATTCCCTGATTTCTACTCCATTGATCATATTGACATGTATAAATAAAACAGATTTATAATATCTTAATTCTTATCAGAAGTAAAATCATTTCACTGTTTTAAACTTTACTTTGACAACTATAATTTAGTAAGATCAACAACATATATCGTTTTGGTATCCATGTACCAGCAGAAGTTAAACATATATTATGTCACAAAATTTCACGTTTATCTATAATCATTCAAAATGTTTCTGAGTCTCTGATTGCAGTGAAGTAAATATATACTAAACATAGTTTAAAGTTCTTCAAAATTGACATAGATTAGGGTATCTTTGACATATGTCCTCTGTATTTTCCCAAGTAGCTGACCCATGACTATATTTGTCCCATTGGACCTTAAGTTGGTCCACCAGGCGGTTCCTCAGCTGTCGAACCCTACGTTCCAATATACGTAATGGTTCGACCGATACGACTCCCTCGTCCGATACCTGCAATTCCTTCCATTGAAGGTTATGAGATAGATCAGCTATATAATGTCTTAATACAGAAACATGAAATACATTATGAATTCTATGCAGGTGAGGTGGTAGGGCAAGATGATAGGCAACAGGTCCAACTCTTTCCACGACTTTAAATGGTCCAATAAATCGGGGTGACAACTTTGTCCCTTTTCCGAATTGAATAGTACTTTTATTCGGTTTGATGCGGATGAAAACCTGATCTCCTACTTCATACCTCCTATCAGTTCTGTGAGCATCAACATAACTCTTTTGTCTATCCTGTGCTTTCTTTAATCATTGTCTAATTTGTCTTACCTATGCTTCCATTTCATGGATTAATTCTGGTCCTATTATCACTCGATCTTCTAACCTGTCCCAACTTAACGGTGTTCTGCAAGGTCTGCCGTATAAAGCTTCAAATGGAGGCATTCCAATTGAACTGTGGTAACTGTTGTTGTATGCAAATTCGACTAAGGGTAAATACTTTTACAGTGTGATTGCTGATCCATAACATACATTCGCAACATGTCTTCAAGTACTTGATTTACTCTTCCTGTTTGCCCATCAGTCTTAGGATGGTAAGCAATGCTAAAATTTTCTTGAGTTCCTAAGGCTGTCTGCATGCAAGTCCAGAATTTAGGAGTGAATCGTGAATCTCTATCGGATATAATCTTCTTAGGTACTCCATGAAATCTGATAACTTCCTTTATGAATACTCGAGCTACGTCAGCGACATCGTAAGTATCTCTTACGAGAATGAAATGGGCGCTTTTTGTTAATTTATCCACTACTACCAAAATGGCATTATGTCTTTGAGAAGTAAGAGGTAGCCCGGTGATAAAATCCATAGAAATGATCTCCCATTTAGACATAGGAATGTCGTGAGGTTGTAAGAGACTCGCTGGGTGACAATGATCTGTTTTTACTTGTTGACATTCCAAACATGTTGCAACAAATTGAGTGATATCATGTTTCATGCCTGACCAGAAGAAGAGTTTCTTGGTATCCGCATACATTTTCCCTACTCCAGGATGAGCACAATATACTGCTATGTGGGCTTCCCCAAGGATAGTATCTCGAAGATCTTTATTATCAGGAATATACATCCTTCCATGGAATCGTAAGATCCCATCATTTTCTAATTCATATCTCTCAAATTTAGATTCTGTTGCGTTTTTACCCTCAAGACTCGATCTCACCTTTAAATACCAGCAGTCTTTTATAAGATGATCCAGTACTCGTTGTCTTAAGTCTACTATAATGGGTATGAGAGAAAATATCCGAGGTCTTCTACTTAAAGCATCTGCTACTACATTTTCTTTTCCCTTAATGTATGATATTCCGAAGTCATATTCACTTAGGAATTCACTCCATCGCCTTTGTCTGGGATTTAAGTCTCTTTGGGTGAACAAATATTGTAGACTTTGATGGTCACTTTTAAGTGTAAAACTTCGTCCCACTAGATAGTGTCTCCAAATCTTTAAATCTAGCACTACAGTGGCCAATTCTAAATCGTGAGTAGCATAGCGTTCTTCATGAGGTTTAACTTTCTGAAAGCATATGCTATCACTCCTCTATCCTGCATCAACACTGCACCCAGCCCTTGTTTGGATGCATCAGTACATACCGTAAAATCTTTGTCCATATTTGGGACTCTGAAGATTGGTGCACTGGTGAGTAGTCTTTTGAGTTCAGAGAATGTTTTATTACATTCTTCGGTCCATTCATACTTAACATCTTTACGCTGAAGGGTTGTAATCGACTTTGCGATTTTGGAGAATCCCTCCACAAATCTTCGGTAATAACCGGCTAAACCTATAAAGTTTCATATCTCATGTGCATTTTTCGGTATTGGCCATTCCATGATTGCTTTTACCTTCTTAGGATCTACTGAAATCCCTTCACCTGATATGATGTGACCCAAATAATGAATCCTTTCCTGAAAGAATGAACACTTGGATAGTTTTCCATACAATTGACGTTCTCTAAGGCAGGACAATACTATCCGCAAATGATCTTCATGCTCTTTCTCATTCTTGGAATAGATGAGAATATCATGTAAAAAGACTTGCACAAATTGATCAAGATATTCACGGAAAACACTGTTCATAAGATTCATGAATACTGCTGGTGCATTTGTTAATCCAAATGGTACCACAGTAAATTCATAATGTCCAAAACGTGTTCGGAATGCAGTCTTAGAAATATTAGTTTCAGAAATCCTTAGTTGATGATAGCCTGATCGAAGATCAATTTTTGCAAAGACAGCAGCTACTTTCATTTGATCGAAAAGATCATTGATTCGAGGCATAGGGTATTGATTCTTTACTGTAGCTCGATTCAGGTCTCAGTAATCTTTGCATAATCTTAAAGATCCATATTTCTTCTTCACAAAAATTACAAGAGCGCCCCAAGGTGATGTACTGGGCCGAATATGCCCTATATCCAGTAGTTCCTTCAATTGAATTTGCAATTCCTGAAGTTCTGGAGCTGTCATTCTATAGGGCGTTTTAGAGATCGGTTGGGTACCTGGTTTTAATTCAATAGTGAGATCCAACTCTCTTACTGGGGGTAATCCTGGTAGTTTTTTTGGAAATACATCCGGGAATTCGGCTAACTCCGGATATTGTCCTAAGGATGGTCCTTTTCCTTTGCTTATTTCTTGAATTACATAAGCCTGACAACCTTTCCTTAAACAACGCTTCATTTTCATTGTTGATATGTAGCGTAAAGATACCTTCCTCTTGATTCCTTGAATTTGGATTACTTCTCCTTCATCACTCATACCTAGAATTCTTTTCCCATAACAGTCTACCCAAGCTTGATAAGCTTCTAGCCAATCCATACCTATGATAAGATCATAAGTTCCCAAGGCTGTGACATAAACTTTCAGTTTAGTCGTACAGACCCCTGGATCAATTTTGCATTGATCCACACTTAAGCCCACGGATTGGAGTTCTCCTGAGGCCATTTCCACTTGATGGAAATCATTTTGTCTACGAGCTGCCAACCCACATTTGTTTAATGCATATGACGAAATAAAACTATCTGTGGCACCAGTATCAAATAAGATTTTGAGTTTTATACCATTGATAATACCTGAAGATTCCACTACAGTGGATTGATGTGTTGCTTGGTCGTTGCTGGCCACTGCATGAATTCTATGATTACCTCGTTTGTTTGATATCGGTTCCTTTCTAGTCTATGCAATATATTCAATGAAGCTTCTGGACAATCACGTTGAAAATACGGTCCCCCACATCCCCAACAATTAAGCTGCGGTGATCCTCCTGAATCAGGACGTGAATTTCTAGAGAATGAGCTTCGTCCTCTCATGTTGATTCCTCTCGAATTTCTTCCTCTACTGGCAGTCCCTCGAGATGTCCATGGACTGGTGTTTGATGATTCCGCGGCTATAGTTTTTACTACCATGGGAGCTCTTGTCCCTATATTTCTTGGGGTAAACCTGTTACCGTAAGGTGGCCTCGAGCTACCTCCTCTGAAGAAGTTTCGGGGAGTCTTTCCTGGAAATCTTGATTGTAAAGGCCCTGCTGGCCCTATATCTTTTTTGATTCCAAGGTGCTCTTCTGCATAACGACCACATTCAACTGCCTCGACTACTGATGATGGTTTCCACATGCTTACCAGGACTCTGATGCGAGGATTTAACCCAAATTTGAAGCGTTTAGCTTGACGTTCATCAGAATCTAAGTAGTGAATGCATTTTACAAGCTCCATAAACCTTATCTCGTACTCTTCCACTGTTTTATTTCCTTGAATTAATGTATGAAAGGCTCTGGCTTGTTGTTGTTGAAAGTATGGAGGTAAATACTTTGCACAGAACCTTTCCTCAAATAGTTCCCAAGGGATATTATCCGTTGTAAGGTGCAGCTGCTTATCCAGATTTCCCCACCAAATCAAGGCACTTTCCTTTAATTGAAACACAACAATTTTTGTTTTTGCTGAAGAAGAATATTCTCTTAACCTAAAGCATCTGCTCATTCCTTTTAACCATGCTTCAACGCATTCACTTGCTCGACCTCCTGAGAATCACGAGATCTCTTAAAAGCTCGATCTTCCATGAACTTTATGTCCCGTCTCACCACAATCTTCCTATTGCTAGTAATGTAGATCCTGTATGACTTGGAGGTCTCGCTATACCCAACGAGAAACCCCTTCTCTGTAGTCTGATCCAATTTGGTGCGCTTCTCATCTGGCACGTGGCAGTAAGTAATGCTGCCAAACATTCTGAAGTGACTAACATCTGGTTTCTTCCATGTGAAGACCCCTTTTGGTGTTTTCTTCCCCAATGCTCTATGAGGAGTCTTGTTCTGAGTATATACTGCCGTATTACATGTCTCTACCCATAGAAACTTGGGCAAATCTCGGTCATATAACATTGCCTTTGCAGCCCCAACTATGGTTCTATTTTTCTGCTTCGCTACCCCATTTTGCTGTGGATTATACAAGCCTGTCCATTCTCTTCTGATGCCTTCTTTCGCACAAAAATATGTGAAATATTTATCAATATATTCTCCACCATTATCTGAGCAAAGCACCTTTATCTTCTCCCTTGTCACATTCTCCACGAGAGCCTTAAACTCTATAAAATGATCAAAGACCTCACCTTGGGTCTTCAAGAAGTAGATCCAAGTTTTCCTAGAATGGTCATCAATAAAGGTGACGAAGTATTATACACCACTGAGATTTCTAGTGGACATTGGGCCACAAGTGTCTCAATGTATAAGTCCTAACACACCATCTGCTTTGCTGTCACTTCTTGGGAATGCTGCCTTAGCATACTTCCCAAGTACACATCCTCTACACACATCATCGTGTTCTGTGCCAAGTTCTGGAACCCCTGTTACTATTTCCTTGAGCATCTTGAGTGCTCCATGGTGTAGATGTCCCATTCTCCTATGCCATAACTCATTCAGTTCCTTCCCACTGCTATTGTCACTGCTTGTTAGTGCCATTGGAGAGTCAAGCTACAACTTGTACAATCTATTGCTTCAAGCTCCAATTTGTCTTACCTTCTTCCAACTTGAGTGTTTAACAAACTCTTTCTTCCTTACGAAGTGGATATCATATCCCTTATTTTGTAACTGAGATACTAAAATCAAGTTCATACCCAATCCTGGCACATGCAGTACATTTGTAGCACTGATGCTTGCTCCTGACTCCCTTTGAAAATCGATGGTACCTCTCCCTACTGGAAGTCCATCTGCTCCTTCTTGTAGCAAGAGAAATATTGTCTAACCCCTGTCATATGAGACGACGCTCCATTGTCTATATACCAGACACCCTGTGAAGCTGAGCTTGATAAGCAAGCAAATTCATCCTCCAATTTGGAAGGCAACTCTGAAGTTTCTTGAATATCAAATCGATCCATGGCCATACTATGTGCTATTCCTCTTCCTCCCGACACTGATTTTGCTACTGCAAACTACTGCAAAATCCTCTGTGCCACAAATTTGTAATCTGCTCCCGAAAATAACTGTTCTACTGCTCCCTCTGCCTACTGGAATCACTAATCTTGGGAAATCGATCTTTTTCTACCACCTGCAACTGAAAATCGAATTTCCCAAGCAATTCGTATTGCCTGGCTAGGTAATTTGCGGCGGGAGCACCAATGACTGATATTAAAACATAATCGATGGCCCAGATTAATTCCCCTTCGATCCATTTGAGTTTCTAGATGATTCTCACCTTATCTCAATTAATACTAATTAATTAGCCATATTCCCTAAGTTTAGACTTCGGAAATATTTAAAAAACTACTAATAATCTAATTGAGACACTTCTAGGTGGAATTTCTAGAAACGATTTCTGGGTTTTGGAGAAGTCGTGTATTCTAGCCTCTCCACCACATTTCGTGGCTAGAACACATCCGATGCTACAAAAACTAACAACTTCTCTCCAACTATTTAGTAGTGAATGAAATCCACAAGGGAGGCTTCCCTATAAAGATCACCTAATGATATTTAATAAAGGCAGGCTGAATGGTGATGCAAGGTCTAATGATTGGAGGACAGGTATTGAGGAAGCCTAGAAAGGCTAAGATAAGATTTATCAAATTCCAAGTACACTTTCCTAAGACCTTTTAGGTATATTAGTGAGTTGTTATAAGTTAGGGTTTGAGAGGACATTCAATAATATGGCATGTAATGTCATATAACAACTAGAAGAAATAACCTTTTAAGCATAAATTAACAAAGGAATATGACTATCAGTTAGGTAATCAAGTTTTAGGGAAGGGAAATGAGTTTTTATGGCTGAAACAAGCATAAAACAAAAATAAATGAGATAAAATCAGCCCTAATTATAGATTTACCATGCAATTAATGGTAGATTTTGCTTTATTCAAATTATTACATGCAATCCCTATCAAGAGGGTAATGGTGCATCCAAACAAAATTCCTATTAAATATAGTTTCAAGAAAACCCTAACCTTAACCCTAGCCCTAACTGTAGACACTTAGAAATTAGAGGAACGAGAGAGAAAATAGAGAAAAGGAGGGCTTAATCAACACCTACTAGACTAATGCTTTCATCCAATTGGGCAATGGAGTCTTTCAAGGAAAAATCTATGAAGAAGGCCTTCATGAAAAGTGTTAGAGAATAAGAATCTCTGCTTAGAAACCCTAGTGACCTCTTGAAATGAGAGATTCTACATTAAGAGGCATATATCAAAGTTCTCCTGAGGGTTTCGAGGAAAGGAATATTACATATTACGAAGAATCAATATTTCAAGAAAAATATTCCAATTTAACATGGCACACATGAAAATTGTAATTCATGTAATATAACATGCAAAATGGATGAAAATCAACCATAAATTTACAACATTTCACAAGAGTCTCTTTATTCAATCCCAAGAGGTGTCCTTATGCAAAATTTCTCCTCCAAAGGACAATTCGGTCCATAAAATTACATTGTGTTAAAGTAGAAAAGAGAATAATAGCTAGTGCACAATTCCAAAGAGAGAGAAGTGTCATGAATGATGATGATGAATAAGTGAATGAGACTCCCCTATATTTATATGAGGGCAACCAAGTCTCATTTCACTAGTTTTAAAATCAAAATCCCTAAAACAAGTTTAGTTGAGCGCTCAACAAGGTCAAAGGTCATAATCTGACCTTGAGATAGCTCTAAAACATAATAAAATGCCAAAAATAACTAACACGTGTGGGAAATAATGCTCTCCACCATGACGTCTTCCTTTAAAAATGATCCATAATGTATCAAGCAAGTGATGAAATGGTCAAAGAGTGCTCCTCACTCCAAGAAATCCTCAAAATGCATGTATACATCTCCAAAAGGCACCTCCTCCACCATGGCATCCTCCATAAAGAGGCCTATGTCACCCTTCCAAAGCATGTAGGAGTGACACGACACCATTTAAGGCAATCATTGGCACTAAGGAAGAATGTACTAGCCCTCCCAAGTGATTTCAGTGCCAATCATCCTCATTTGGGCTCTGGAACATGGCATCATCCTTCAAACAAGGTCAAGGCTAGATCGAGGGTATCCTAGGTCCATCTCGGCACATCATCAAATAGTCCAATGCCCAAGCTCTCAAGATCAATATTTTAACATCTAGGGGCACATCAGGAGGTGTAGAGTCATGTAGAAGTTGCTTAGGCCCCAATGCTCATCTTTAGATTGGCAACGTTGGGGTCACAAAGTCATATTTTCTCTCTGAATGTGGCAAAGTACCCTCTAGAAGGTGTTAGAAGGAAGTCAAGTCATCCCTCGAGGGATCTCTGCTGAATGTATGGTATTGTTACACACCAAAAGTGGGTGACTGCATAGGAGATATTTTTCTCCTACCATCTCTTCAACCAACAACCATCAATCCCCGAAAACCACTAGTAGTTGATGATGATGTGCCATTCATATCTTTGCCACCTGCTTTAGTCATATGTTTTCTTGGCCATTTGGCAAGAGTGCATGTTGGAAAGTGGGCTTCTGATTAAAAGGTACTTTATTCATTTTGCATTCGGGTGCTTATGTTTGTTTGTATTTTGGGCATTTGACTTGGATCATTGGGTAACCTAGAAGGAAGAGGGGTTTCGACTGTCATTTTGTTCCCTCACCTTAAATGGGGGGTTAATCCTTCATCCTAGTCCAGTGGGACCTCCCATAATAGCCCAATGGGTATAGGAGGGGCACTACGTGGAAAACCTTGATTGAGATAATGTAGTCCCATCTCTCCCTATTCCATACTTACCACTTTCCATCTTACATTACGAGCCCCATATTCAACCCCCCTTCTTCAGGTTCAACTGACCATTAGTTCTTTGGGATTGGCACCATACATCCTCATACTTGCGTAGGGCTCAAAACTTTTCCCTAAGAGGTTGATGCAACTAAAAGAAAAGGAAAAAGCAAATAACGGCCACAAGTAGAAACAAAGAAGAATAAAATGCAAAAGATGGCTGGGACGTTTGGCCTCACTCTATAAACATCCCATGCACAAAAATCTCAACCTCCAAGATTTTGGCCTCCCTCTCCAAATTGTTTGCCTCCTCTAATTTCCCTTCCTAAAACCCCTTACTCATACTTTCTCTTTCTCTTCAGTCTTCGTCAAATCTGCAATGTCACTCACGCAAGTCTCTTGCTCAATGTCTCACTCTTGTGTCTTCATCCTCTGCCTTAGGCTCCCTTTATAATTTGTCATTAAGCCAAATCCCTAATCTCCAAAGTCATAGAGAGGTAGGATTAAATCCTAAGCCACTTAGATCAACGGTGAAGATTGAATCTAAGTCACTTAAATAATTAAATTATTTAGCCTTGGAGACTTTAGCCCAACATCCAGTGTTAATCAATAAATTAATTAATGTGCTTCTCCTAAGTTAAAACTTATGAAAAGAATTATAATATGTTCTCCTCTCAAACAAGCACCTAAAGGGGACTCTTTCCTGCATGCTAGACACTTAGCCTATACATTAGACCTTCTGATGCTACAAATATCGACATCCCGGTTATGTTCTCTGCATCATTGGCCTTGAAGCATCAGTTATAAAATGATTAACTTGACAACAGCAAATCATGGTGAGATATTAACTGCATGCTTTTTTAATAACATTCAACAAAATTTGTTAGGATTTCAGGACATTACCTTGCAACACATAAGGTATATCAATATTTTAGTATATGTAATGCAGATTGTAACATCATAATTCCCAGCATATGGAGATTGAACTTTGTATTTCTTTTCTTCCCAAAATTAACACGGAATTGTTAAACTGTGGTCAAAATTATTAATTTGACAAACTATTTCACTTGTGGGTTTTGGTGTTATTTTGGAACCAATGATGCTGTATAAAACTAGCAACATATCTATAATCTGAAATGGGTTGTGTTTCTGACAAATTTTATACTAGTATGGTTATCTGGGTCTTGAAGTGGAAGAAAAGGGAGGGAGCTTAAAATATAATAATTAAAAAACACATTTTTAAGTTATAGAATTCTAGATTGTAATAACGAGGTATTTAGTTTCACTGATTTATATTTTAAGCTTTTGATCTAGGGTATATTTCTATCTGCTTCTAAATATAGTCTTTTTATTAATTTGAAATTACAGGACTCATTCTATCGTGGTTTAACTCCAGAGGAATTGGAACATGTGCAAGAATATAATTTTGATCACCCTGGTAACAACCGCAGCCTTCTTTGAAATGGGTATTGGAGGAACACTTAATATCATACAACATGTGATGCAGAAATGTATTTTTTATAACATTTGTACACATGTAGAATCTTTGGCCAGTAGGCCTTAAAACATAAGGATTTATGGAGACTAAAGCACAAACTAGAGAATGGGAAATATGCCCTAAAATAGATATGAAATATTTGATATTTTGTTATTTTCAGTAGGAATGAAGGTGGAAAAGGTGAAACTCAATGCCGTTATGAAACATTTTTCACTCTGCTTTTGTACTTTAATCTGGGGGTCCTGTGGATTCCATCTAATAGATAAGAAAGCTAAATAATTGAAGAATACCAGTGATAACAAAGGGCTCTTCCGCTTACGATTTGTATGCTGTTTTTCAAATCTGTTAAATAATAAATATATGACAAATCTTCAAGCTGTGTTTGTGGGATCTTATAACAGCATATGCAGATGGAAATAAGTACAATAATTTGGGGCAAATAATTGTCAGTTATATGGTAATATGCTGCAGCGAGTACATCACTAACCTAAGGTGGGCTGCCCAACATTACACAATTACCACTCTCACCTATCTTACCATTGATTACATCATTTATAGTACCCTAAGACAGATAGGTGGTCTAACCACCTAGCTAGCCTTAATACTAATTACCTTTAATGTCATGTTCTATTACATGCTACTTGGTCATTTCAACACAATCTTCAACATTTATATTAACATTGAAGCTTGTTTTCTCCTTGACACCCCTCTTTCAAACGGGAGTTCCAGTGGAGTTATTAAACTGTTGATCACCTTGAATCTGTACGTGCGTTTTGAATTGGATTATCCAAAACTAACTAGAATGCATTTTGAATTGGAATACCCAAAGCCAACAATTATAGGTTTTAGATTGGATGACCACAAACAATGCATATTCTTCCAACTTGATGTGCAATCTGAGATAAATGTTAGCAAAAGTTGACCAAACAAAGAGAAATTTTCACCTCTTCCTGCTCAGTCTGCCAGTGTCAACATTGGAAATCTTGAGCTGCCAATAGGCCCTGTTGCCACAAAATCTAGCAGGGGTCCTAGGAGGGGCACCTAAGGGGCAACTACTAGACAAAATGACAACAATGGAACGAAGACCCACTGTCACCTCAATCAATGTCCCTTGCTCTTTACGGACTTTCATCGATAGGAGAAGTCCCAGTATGAGGGAAATCAATATGGTAACAAGATCAACAATTAAGTGTTATGTGATTTCCAAGGCGCATTCAAAGGAGAGGCTCAATATAGGGATCCCTTGCTTCAATGAAGCTTAATGTCTCTAAGAAAGACCTAAAGGTAGGAATCAAGATCTAGGAATTTAAGATGTTACAATAAGGCTAGGTATATGTAGAATCAAGATACCCAAAGTGGAAGTAGGAACTGTCAATAAGCTGTCTTAAATAAGCCATTGGTTCTAAGAAAAGTGTTGCTAAAATTAAGAGTCCTAGATTGGGTGCACACGAGACCTAGGGTTTAGTATTTATTATGAAAGGGAAACCTCCAAGGCAGATCCTAGATCAAGTTAGGGCAACGAAAAGGGTTGAAAATGATCAAGCTTTAGTAAGGGAATCCTCAAGAAACCTGTCACTATGATGCCCAAGATTGGCTTCCAACGTCCGAGCTACCTAAATTGTTGAAATCAAGTGAAACATTGAGAATCTCCAGCCGAGGCAACAACGCAGAAGTTGGTCCAAGCGGAATTGCAAGATCAACACCCTAAGAGATTTTGCATGATGCCCTAGCAGGGCTGTCCAAGTGAAAGGCCAAAATTTTTGGGAGGAGAAAAAGATAAAGGAACAAGGGCGATAACTGAAATTTCCTTAGACTAGTGTCTTGTCCTTTGGGCTATGGAGTCTATGTGCCTTGAAATTTGGCCAAAATTGTCTTCAAGGAGGCTAGAAAATGATACCCTAGCAAGCATTCTCTGGCATTTACCCACCCAAGTTTTATGGACTTTCATGGAAAGAAAATGAGTTCTATTTCACTAATAGCATTGAACTACTTTTTATCGATGAGTAACATGCACAAATTTGCAATCTAACAATTCTTTACAACGATATTCAATAATTAGGGCACAAAAGGAAAGAGTTAGTTACAAAATTTCCACACATTAGACATTTTTCATGCAAAAATCTTTCATAAGATTACTTACAAGACAACAAGAGATATATCCAAATTCAAGATCAGGAAGATGGCTTCAAGAGAATGAAAATTTCAGCTCCAAAGATATTGAAATGCATCAAGAGATCTCCAATAGGAAACCAAGAAAAATTGCAAAAGTCTCTTCAAGAGAGCTAATCCAAGTGAAGTGATGATGATTTACAACCGAGGCTCTACTTCTATTTATATGAGCCTCAAGGAGTTCGATTTTGTCTAATTAGCTTAATGAGCCCCCTAAAATAACTTTAACGTGCAAAATAACAATCCTATTGGTGACAAGCCCACAAAATAGATCAAAAGTGTACAACAAGCCTTCCTAATGAGAGCGAAATGGTAGAATAATGGTGCAAAAGGGTCATTGGAAGGACAAGATGTGTCCTCTATGTGCCAAGATGAAGAGGAGGGCTCTCAAAATGATGACCAAGGGGGTGGCCCCTTGGTTTCCAAGCAAAACATCAATGGTGCTCCCAAGTGACTAAGGGGCACAATGAATAGTCTCATGAGTCTCGAACTAGATCAAACATGTCAATGCTCCATCAATAAGGGCTAGAATGATGATAAAAGCCCTCCCATGTCTCTCCGGATGAGACAAAACCCCTTCCGGGCTCTGGATCAACTACAAATTGTCACTTGCAAGTGTGTGGCCAACTGGGCAACGTGGTCCAAGTGCATCATCATCTCTGTATGGCTAAGGCATGAGCAAGCAATATGTGGTGCTGAAGAAGCCCATGGTGTGGCAATGAATTCTCTACTATGGTGGAGGACCATGGCTCTCAATGCTTATCTTATAAGTGCCATTATAACCCTCTAGAGGGCTTAAATCTCGTATAGGGAGGCCAAGCCCAAGATGAAGACCCACTCACAATCTTGTATAAGATCCATCCACAATCTTTATAAGATCCAATGCGTCTCCTCACCTTCCAGTACAACAATTCATTGGCGCATTTGAGTAAATAGGTTTGCTAATCAGAGGCAAAAGTGGACACTTCATAGTGGCATGCCCTTCCAAATGGGATCTAGAGTGTATAGGTGTCACCAAGCTCAAGAGAGAGGTTAATAAAGGACCCTATTAGGCGGTTTCAACCTCTAAGGGAGTAATAGGTCCATGGTACATCCATCAAATGGCAGTTGTTATGTGAAATAGTGATGGAATGGAAAGGAACAAGGGCAATAACCGAAATTTCCTTAGACTAGTGTCTTGTCCTTGGGATGTGGAGTCTATGTGCCTTGAAATTTGGCCAAAATTGTCTTCAAGGAGGCTAGAAAATGATACCCTAGCAAGCACTCTCTGGCATTTACCCACCCAAGTTTTATGGACTTTCATGGAAAGAAAATGAGTTCTATTTCACTAGGAACATTGAACTACTTCTTATCGATGAGTAACATGCACAAATTTGCAATCTAACAATTCTTTACAACGATATTCAATAATTAGGGCACAAAAGGAAAGAGTTAGTTACAAAATTTCCACACATTAGACATTTTTCATGCAAAAATCTTTCATAAGATTACTTACAAGACAACAAGAGATATATCCAAATTCAAGATCAGGAAGATGGCTTCAAGAGAATGAAAATTTCAGCTCCAAAGATATTGAAATGCATCAAGAGATCTCCAATAGGCAACCAAGAAAAATTGCGAAAGTCTCTTCAAGAGAGCTAATCCAAGTGAAGTGATGATGATTTACAACTTAGGCTCTACTTCTATTTATATGAGCCTCAAGGAGTTCGATTTTGTGTAATTATCTTAATGAGCCCCCTAAAATAACTTTAATGTGCAAGATAACAATCCTATTGGTGACAAGCCCACAAAATAGATCAAAAGTGTACAACAAGCCTTCCTAATGAGAGCGAAATGTTAGAATAATGGTGCAAAAGGGTTGTTGGAAGGACAAGATGTGTCCTCTATGTGCCAAGATGAAGAGGAGGGCTCTCAAAATGATGACCAAGGGGGTGGCCCCTTGGTTTCCAAGCAAAACATCAATGGTGCTCCCAAGTGACTAAGGGGCACAATGAGTAGTCTCATGGGTCTCGAACTAGATCAAACATGTCAATGCTCCATCAATAAGGGTTAGAATGATGATACAAGCCCTCCCATGTCTCTCCGGATGAGGCAAAACCCCTTCCAGGCTCTGGATCAACTACAAATTGTCACTTGCAAGTGTGTGGCCAACTGGGCAACGTGGTCCAAGTGCATCATCATCTCTGTATGGCTAAGGCACGTGCAAGCAATATGTGGTGCTGAAGAAGCCCATGGTGTGGCAATGAATTCTTTGCTATGGTGGAGGACCATGGCTCTCAACGCTTATCTTGTAAGTGCCATTATAACCCTCTAGAGGGCTTAGATCTCGTATAGGGAGGCCAAGCCCAAGATGAAGACCCACCCACAATCATGTATAAGATCCATCCACAATCTTTATAAGATCCAATGCATCTCCTCACCTTCCAGTACAACAATTTAGTAGCACATTTGAGTAAATAGGTTTGCTAATCAGAGGCAAAAGTGGACACTTCATAGTGGCACGCCCTTCCAAATGGGATCTAGAGTGTATAGGTGTCACCAAGCTCAAGAGAGGTTAATAAAGGACCCTATTAGGCGGTTTCAACCTCTAAGGGAGTAATAGGTCCATGGTACATCCATCAAATGGCAGGTGTTATGTGAAATAGTGATGGAATGGAATGGGGCAACAGGGAGGCTCCAAGCCACATGCCATGGTGCAAGGGTAGCTACAATGAGGGAAGCCCAGACATGGGTGTATGAATGTAGGAGAGAGCAATTGTGGTGAATGAGTTACCTCGACCTTTGTTTTTCCACCCTTCTTCATATGCCTTTTGCCTTTTATTGATTTTTCTTTCTTTTAACTGCTCAGGGCTCGAGGGGATGAGAGCATGATGTGTATAAAGCAGTGAATACCCTCCTTAAGGTTGAGCAATTCATTACCCACCAAGGGTTAGGACAATCATGGGTTCCTTAATGATGTAGGGTGCACATATAGGAGCCCTAGGAACTAGGGTGATGGCCATAATGATAGGGGGTAGAGCTCACGCTTCGCTTTTTCCCACGTGTTAAATTCTTATGTCTTGACCATATTTTGCATTTTATGGTACATTTCTTGTTGTAATTGGCTAGAATATGCTTTTAACTTTCTTTTTAGCTGCAACAACCTCTGGGGCATCGTTCCGGTTCCAACCCAAGGTGTGGACAAAGGAAGGGGTAGGCTAACCCCTTTGGACCCAATGGACAAATGTGGACTCAGATGGGAGAAATGTGAGAAGGGGATATAATGAGCAGAGGGGAGTGATATATGTGGTATCAGGAAGCGGGACCACACAACTAGTATCAGGGTTTCCCATGTATTGCCACTCCTAAAGCTAGTATCCAATTGAGGGGATCCCACGGGACTAGGGTACAAGATTAACCACCAATTTGGGACCAGGGAATGTGAGTACAGACCGAGCCCATTCTTTTCGCCGAATCCCCCCACTAATCCGTGTCCAAATGTGTCCAAGAAAAGCAAGGAAATATACCCAACTAAATAATGAAAGCCATACCTTTAGGGTTGGAAGGCCCATCTTCAAACATATGATCATAACAGAAGGGCAAGGGCACATAATAGCTGGCTCAGGTGGTAGAGAATAGTGGCACATCGAGCTACCTGGTTGCTGCAAGGGGCTACTGGCTGCCAGTTGAAGACATCGAGGAGAAAAATTCTTCTATGGGTGGGTGTCACCCATTGGTGGTGGGTAACAGGCCCGTACCATAATAAATGTTAACTCCTATTGTGATCAAAATCAGCACACTCTTAGGGTTTTTGAATCTTCATGTGCACCAAAACTCTAAATCACACATCTCTTCTCCTGTCTGGTAAACATTTTTCGCAACACCAACTTAACAATAAAACTTTTCGCTCTTGTTCCATGTAAATTATGTGTGCCTTCTTTGGCCACAATCCTTGTGCACTCTTTGTGGTTGCCCTGGCCTTGATCACGTAGTCCCACAAGCTTCCACATGCCTACGCTGGCCATAATTCTTTGTGCCTATCATGTACTCTCCATGGCTTAGATTATGTGCGCCATGACCTTGTAGACAATCTCCTACTTGGGCTCATGTTTTCAGAAATATCAAAACTGCCTTTCAGACTATTCTGCCACATGGAAAAGAATTATCTCACTTCTGATTTTCTTGTAGCCTATTTGCTTTCCGTTGACAAAATAAAATCGTTTCTTGTCAAACAACCAGATTAATTTTGTCCTTGTGTACCATTTGCTAACCTGTGATTATTAGATACTGTTATGATTGGCAACATCCTATTATCACAACTAGTTCTTTTATTTCCTGCTCAGACATTTGTTAGCCTGTTGTTAGATAAATATGCAGCCATCTTTTCTCACATGGGCAACTTACCTGGTCTCTGTAGTTAGCTGCTATACTTGGCCTCCATTGTGAGTGGCTGAAATATTGTTTCATGATCTTCTTGGATACTCTTGTGTCTTCTTACACTTTGTGGTTCCTTCCACCCTGATTTGACAGATCCATGCTCATCTTGTGACATTTGTTTCATGTCTTGACCACTCCCTGTGGGAGAAAAGTGACCAAGTCACAGCTTTGCTACATGCCACCAGAGGGATTTAATGGAGCTTGAACACAGTACATTGCTAATGGAGAGAACACAAGTTCATCATTATGTGCTGCATGACCTTATTGCAGTTACCGTTTAAATTTTTTCATGTGCCTGTTTGTGGCACCCTGCTCCTGTTCCCAAACCCACTGCTGGTCGTGGAGCAGTTGCCCTTCACAGTTTCACATGATGTTGTCGTTGTTGTAGGAATATTAAGCATTTCAAGTAATTTATTCCCTAACAATGTTTTTTTTATTTATTTGATTGTCATATTTTTCATCAACATATAATTCCTCTTAAATTATTTTTATTTTGTTGTAAGTTCTAAAGTCTAAACAAAAATTAATATCTCAAATCTCTCTCTATTTTATTACTTTTCTTTTTATTATTGTACCTTCATTGTTTGTCTTTGTGCTTTCCTCTTTCCCACATGCTTGCTTCTCCCTTTAATTTACTCAGAATCCTGAATGCCCTAGAACTGTATTGGGCTCTGAAACCATTGTAACGACCCATCTATAAATACAAAGAACGCAAGCATAATAGCAGGTATATGGAACATGCATATGATAGCTACATATGCATGTGTCGCATACACCGCACTAGTATTTTATACTAAATTGATTATAAGTGCTAAATACCATGACTCTTCTGGGAAAAGAAGTTCTACTCATTCATCAATATCGCATAATGTATAGTTAGATCAAGAGGACTATATATATATATATATTATATGCTCCAGAATAATGATAAAAATCATATTAATAGAATAGAATAAAGGTTAAGTAATAATATAAATAATTAATTAATATAAAGTTCTAAACTTTATATTAAAACAAATATAAATAACTTCATATTAAAGTAAATATAAATCAAACCTTATAATAAATATAAATCAAACTTTGTAATATGATAAAAGTATATATATAAACATCATAAAGTTAAATGACAAACAATGTAATAAAGTTAAATGACAAACAATGTATGTAAGGTTAATGATACGTGAATGTACCAAGGGTCATCTTTAAAAGATTATATAATTATCTTATGGTCTCAAAACGTGGAGAGGCGTGGCAATAGGAGGGTGAGCAGTGACTGCAGGTGGGAGGGCGGCCACTGCCAAACCCAAGGATATATACCGCAAGTAAAGGGCTGAGAAAGAAAAAAAACAAGAGAAAAAGACCAAGAGGACAAGCTAGGAGGAAGAACCAACCATTGGAATAGCTTTGAGTGTTCTGAGGTTCTGGGCACGGGGGACAGTCAACTTCTGTTGAGAAGCTTACTGGATTGAGCAGCCAGGCTCTGCTCAGTCTCGCTGGGTGGAATTGGTCTCTCAGTAATTGGAGCAACGTAGCCGCAGGCATCATCAACTGCAGTGGTTCAGGTAGGTACCTGCTTTAAATTCGTTACTGTTTCTGTATTTCAATTTTTAGGTTCTTACTTATGGTATTAGAGCGCGCGTTCAAACCCTTTCGACCTCATAGGCCCTTATAATTTTCAAACCCTTTGTAGTTTTCATGCTTTTCTGTCAATCTTTTGCCATGTGTTTGCATTTATTTTGTTGCATAGGTTCAACAAAGCAAAATATAATACCAAGTACTGACCCGTCTGAGCGCGACACGAAATTCGCCTAGTTGATATGGAATCGTCATTCGGTCATTCTTGAGTTGGTAAATAATTAACTCCGAATATGTAAACAATTCACGATTTCGATGACTCTGGAAGCGATTAAGACTTTTATTTGCCATTTCGATTTCTGACTGAGCGAATCAACTAGACACACATTTTTGTTCATCTCTTTCATCCTCTGTTTAGATAATCCCTACGGTTTGTTTTTGTTGCAATATGTTCCATGATTTTGGGATTCCTGTGAGGAGGACGTTTATTTTTTGATGTATGGCTATTTGGATGATTCTTAAAATGATAAATATGTACAGAATGGTTGTCCTGTGGTCGATAATGATTACTCATAGAGCCCTAGGAGCTGTTTTATGATGTTATTGCAACTTCATGGAGAGCCCTAAAACTTGGTAGTGTTTTAACTTATTGGAAGAAATTTCGACATAAGAAGAATTAGATGACAGGAGAAGACTCACGAATTCAGGTTTGTTCTGATTTATTTGAGATTTGTTCCTTTTTCTCTCACAAATGTTGTGCAGTCTCCCTCTCATGAATGGCGTGCAAGGAAAGGACGAAGAATGTGTAGACTACTCTATTAGCAACCCGCTAACATAGACACCATAGAAAATGGGGTGAACCCGTTAAAATGTCTTTTGGTAATTGGGCATAAAATACTGCTTCGGAATATGTGTTCATCAAAATTTCACTAAAGTGATTAAGCCTGGTGTGAGATGCCTTATTTCGTGTTGGATGGTTAACTTTTAGTTTCTGTTTATCCTTTTGCTGTGTGTTTGCATTATTCATTCAGGCAACAAAAAAGACTCATCCAAGGGCGGATTGACACTCGCCTCGTTGATACCACCTCATCTCGTTGATAAAAACTCGTCATTCTATCGTTTTTGATTTCACTGACCCTGTAAAAAATTAAAGGTTTTACTATTGTGCGGAAGGGTTTTACTATTTTTTTTTTGATTTCAACGTATTTCAATACACAGCCATTGAGGAGATGAGATGATATTCGAGTGAAGGAGAAACAACGAATTTGTATGTAGCCATTGAGGAGATGAGATGATATGCTAGTGAAGGAGAAACGTCGAAGAATATGGTTAGTCCAAATCAGTAGGATGCTTTGAATAAAGCGCTGATGCTGACAGACAGTTATACTTGCTCCCCAGTTTTTGAGAATTGCATGAGAGTCTGGGACAACTTGCAGATTCAAATTCACAGATATGAACTGATAACAGTTGTGTTTCTATTCATAACTTCTCATCTGATCATAACAACTTCGCTTCACAACCAGGCTTGTAATAGTTAACTTTGATGAAAATGGTATTCATCTTAATGAATCCATCTGTTAGCAGGGGAAAATATTTTGGAAAAAATACGTCATCATATAATCTCATTTGCTGTTAAATTGAAGCCTCTGTTTTTCTTATTTTTTCTTGATAGAGTGATATACTATATAAACGATTCTATTAACAATGAATAAGAAAATTCGATATAGGTGAGGATGAGATTCTACTACATCGGGTATAGCTTAATTGATGAAAATTTGGAAAGTGTCATGAGAGTGTTTTCATGGCATAGGGGATTTTAGTGATGATTATCAAGATCAGTAAGCTCCTTTGGCACAGTTTCAAGGATCATAAAGACGGATAAAAACTCCTTACTGTTTTCCAGACTCTGTTTATGAAAGAAAATCTACAGAACTCTTCCAGAGTAAATTTCTGAGATTAACACATTAAAATAGAAATACACACCCTCAGTCAAATATATGTCAAAATTTTCCATAGGGATGTAGGCCTCATGATAGCAAGGTTATAAGCTACGCGTCCAGGTTGCATTTTCTTGTGAACAAGCATTGTCCATGGTTGTTCAAAATTGCTAGCTGGCTCATTTCCTCAAACAACATTAACTTCCATCATATTTGAAACTTTAATAAACCTTTGATGTTTTTTCTTCTTTTCGAGTCAACACCTTGTCTAGTGCAGTTGACTCAATCATGGATTCTTCGTAATCCTCATTTTCATTTTTTGTCAAAGGTGCTTTAGCGCTCTCTGTTTCTTTCTCACTGCCACTTGATTGTGCAATAACATCAATAGATCGCTTGCTTTCATTAGATTGTTTCTTAGACTTAGTAGAATTCTTCCCAGAAACCGGTAGTTTGTCCGCAGTATCTGCTACACTGAACCAGGGGTTGGGAATCCTTTACGGACAATTTGATAGAACTTTTATGCCTAGTTTTCCTTATAAATCGGTAGCATTTTTCTTATGCCTAGTTTTCCTTATAAACTCTGGTGCGGGAGCAATCTCCATGTTTATTCAATGATCGAAATGTGGCACTACAAACTGATTATTGGAGATCAGAGATATTAGTAGCCATCCGCATTTCTAGTTTGGTCTGAAAACTGTCTTTACTGTTAAAATATCTTGTCATGTACTAGCCATTTGCCATATTCATCATAAATAAATTGATCTTCTGTTTTACATTTAGAAGATTTCAAATTTAACGTGATTGGGTTACATAATAGTTGCTCCATGTCTCTCTTCTGCTGTATTGGTTGAGGTTTGACCACTCTTATAAAATTTTAGGATCATTCTGTGAAGCATATACAATGTGCAAGTCCTCGAGCTGTCTGAAGTAAAGCCTGATTGCAGATTTTCATTATGTGAAACCCTCTCAGCACTGCATCCTCCTCTGCATATTGACAAGAATGTTTATGATCTATATACTTGGTAATAGTGCCTTTTGTCCTCGGTCACTCGAATTTCAAAGTAGGATACTGTAGAAACATTAAAAGAACCATTTTTCTACCTTGCCTGATCAACTGCAATATGTAGGCCACTGACCTACATTTTATGTTCAACTTGACTATTGATCTGAATTTAGCCTTTAGTTTGACCCCAACCTACATTTATGGTATACTGTTGAACTGTATATCTTCTAGATTTTAATCATGACATGTCTATGGTAAATTTTCCGGCTAAAGATCAAACTGATATGGAACCAGAACAATCCTTCATTTATATATATTATAGGTTTAATCCATATCTAAATAATATATTAAAAAATATAAATATGTATGCCCTTCTTTAAATATAAAAGCTAGATTGAGGTATGATGGGTATGTTGCCGATGTCCATGGTAACGAGGCATTTAACATTTTCATTTTGTGGATGTTATTTAGTAATAAACTTTAGATGTTTTACCTTAGGAGCTAATGACCATACACTTCTGCATTATTTCATATTAGGATAGAATACCCTGCATTAGGACAAGGTCACGAGACCACCCTCCTTGACCTTGGTACCAGTAAGATTTGCCTAGCGGATAAAAATAGCAAAACTATACCCGTTTATGAATGTGAAGTTGCAAAAGAAAATTATATGTTAAATTCGATTGTCTATCTCAAATTTCTATAGAATTTTATTATGTATTCAGGAACCATTACAATGGTAAGGACTTATGAGCAACGACGACGTGATCGGGCAGCGTCACCACCATTAATGCCACCACCATCACCATTGTCACCACCAAGACCATTATCAACATCAATCGTCCCAGTGCTAGAGTTGACTGTGATAATGAAATCATTGGAAGCCTTATTGGAGACATTAAAAGAATCAACTAAGGCTAAAACCAAAGAGGAATTTCAACATTTAGCTACCAGTTCAGCGGAACCAAAGAATTTTGAGCTCAAAAGATCAAAAGAAGACATTTTTAGGGAGCTTCAGAAAATTAGACTCCCAGAATTCTCAGGAGGTTGAGCAGGTGAACGCGCTGAAGCATGGTTAGAAGGAGTGAACAGATGCTTTAGGTTAAGAGAATATTCTTCTTCGGCAAAAACAAAAATTGCTGTGTTTCAATTAAAGGAAAGAGCCTTGATTTGGTGGGGAAATCTGGAGAAGCAGCTGCACCTTATATCGGATAATGTCCCTTGGGAACTATTTGAGGAAAGGTTCCGTGCAAAGTATTTACCTCCATACTTTCAACAACAGCAAGCCAGAGCCTTTCATGCATTAATTCAAGGAAATAAAACAGTGGAAGAGTACGAGATAAGGTTTATGGAGCTTGTAAAATACATTCACTACTTAGATTATGATGAACGTCAAGTTGAACGCTTCATATTTGGGTTAAATCCTCGCATCAGGGCCTTGGTAAGCATGTGGAAACCGTCATCAGTAGCCGAGATAGTTGAATGTGGTCGTTATGTAGAAGAGCACCTTGGAATCAAAAAAGATATAGGACTAGCAAGGCCTTTACAATCAGGATTTCCAGGAAAGACTCCTCGAAACTTTTTTAGAGGAGGTAGCTCGAGGCCACCTTACGGTAACAGGTTTACCCCAAGAAATATAGGATCAAGAGTTCTCATGGCAGTAAACACTATAGCCGCGGAATCATCTAACACCAGTCCATGGACATCTTGAGGGATTGCTGGTAGAGGAAGAAATTCGAAAGGAATCAACATGAGAGGACGAAGCTCGTTCTCTAGAAATTCACATCCTGATTCAAGAGGATCAACGTAGCTTAATTGTTGGGGATGTGGGGGACTGCATTTTCAACGTGACTGCCCAGAAGCTTCATTGAATATATTGCATAGGACTGGAAAGGAACTGATATCAAACAATCGAGGTAATCATAGAATTCATGCAGTAGTCAGCAACGACCAAGCAGCGCGTCAATCCACTGTAGTCTTCAGGTATTATCAATAGTATAAAACTCAAAATCTTATTTGATACTGGTGCCACAGATAGTTTCATTTTGTCATATGCATTAAACAAATGTGTGTTGGCAGCTCGTAGACAAAATGATTTCCATCAAGTGGAAATGGCCTCAGGAGAACTCCAATCCGTGGGCTTAAGTGTGGATCAATGCAAAATTGATCTAGGGGTCTGTACGACTAAATTGAAAGTTTATGTCACAGCCTTAGGAACGTATGATCTTATCATAGGTATGGATTGACTAGAAGCTCATCAAGCTTGGGTAGACTGTTGTGGGAAAATAATTCTAGGCATGAATGATGAAGGAGAAGTAATCCAAATTCAAGGAATCAAGAGGAAGGTATCTTTACGCTACATTTCAGCAATGAAAATGAAGCGTTGTTTAAGGAAAGGTTGTCAGGCTTATGTAATTCAAGAAGTAAGCGAAGGAAAAGGACCATCCTTAGGACAATATCTGGTGTTAGCCGAATTCCCGGATGTATTTCCAAAAGAACTATCAGGATTACCCCCGGTAAGAGAGCTGGATCTCACTATTGAATTAAAACCAGGTACCCAACCGATCTCTAAAACACCTTATAGAATGACAGCTCCAGAACTTCAGGAATTGCAAATTCAATTGAAGGAACTACTGGATATAGGGCATATTCGGCCCAGTACGTCACCTTGGGGCGCTCCTGTAATTTTTGTGAAGAAGAAAGATGGATCTGTAAGACTATGCATAGATTATCGAGACTTGAATCGAGCTACAGTAAAGAATCAATACCCTATGCCTCGAATCGATGATCTTTTCGATCAAATGAAAGGAGTTGCTGTTTTTTCAAAAATTGATCTTCGATCAGGCTATCATCAGCTAAGGATTTCTGAAAATGATATTTCTAAGACTGCATTCTGGACACGTTTTGGACATTATGAATTTACTGTGGTACCATTTGGATTAACAAATGCACCAACAGTATTCATGAATCTTATGAACAGTGTTTTCCGTAAATATCTTGATCAATTTGTGCAAGTCTTTTTAAATGATATTCTCATCTATTCCAAGAATGAGAAATAACATGAAGATCATTTACGGATAGTATTGTCTTGCCTTAGAGAACGTCAATTGTATGGAAAACTATCCAAGTGTTCATTCTTTCAGGAAAGGATTGATTATTTGGGTCACATCATATCAGGTGAAGGGATTTCAGTAGATCCTGAGAAGGTAAAAGCGATCATGGAATGGCTAGTATCGAAAAATGCACATGAGATACGAAGCTTTATGGGTTTAGCTGGTTATTACCGAAGATTTGTGGAGGGATTCTCCAAAATCGCAAAGCCAATTATAACCCTTCACCGTAAAGGTGTTAAGTATGAATGGACTGAGGAATGTAATAAAGCATTCTCTGAACTCAAAAGACTACTCACCAGTGCACCAATCCTAAGAGTCCTAGATATGGACAAAGATTTTACGGTATGTACTGATGCATCCAAACAAGGGCTGGGTGCAGTGGTAATGCAGGATAGAGGAGTGATAGCATATGCTTCCAGAAAGTTAAAACCTCATGAAGAACTCTATGCTACTCACGATTTAGAATTAGCCGCTGTAGTGCTAGCTTTAAAGATTTGGAGGCACTATCTAGTGGGACGAAGTTTTACACTTAAAAGTGACCATCAAAGTCTACAATATTTGTTCACCCACAGAGACTTAAATGCCAGACAAAGGTGATGGAGTGAATTCTTAAGTGAATATGACTTCATAATAGCATACATTAAGGGAAAAGAAAATGTAGTAGCAGATGCTTTAAGCAGAAGACCTCGGATATTTTCTCTCATACCCATTAAAGCAGACTTAAGACAACGAGTACTGGAACATCTTATAAAAGATAGCTGGTATTTAAAGGTGAGATCGAGTCTTGAGGGTAAAAAGGCAAATGAATCTAAATTTGAGGGATATGAATTAGAAAACGATGGGATCTTACGATTCCATGGAAGGATGTATATACCTGATAATAAGGATCTTTGAGACACTATCCTTGGGGAAGCCCACAGAGCAGTATATTGTGCTCATCCTGGAGTAGGGAAAATATATGCAGATACCAAGAAACTCTTCTTTTGGTCAGGCATGAAGCGTGATATCACTCAATTTGTTGCAAAATGTTTGGAATACTAGCAAGTAAAAACAGATCATTGTCACCTAGCGGGTCTGTTACAAACTCACGACATTCCTATGTCTAAATGGGAGATCATTTCTATGGATTTTATCACTGGACTACCTCTCTCTTCTCAAAGACACAATGCCATTTTGGTAGTAGTTGATAAATTAACAAAAGCGCCCATTTCATTCCCGTAAGAGATACTTACGATGTTGCTGACGTAGCTCGAGTATTCATAAATGTAGTTATCAGATTTCATGGAGTACCTACGAAGATTATATCTGATAGAGATTCGCAATTTACTTCTAGATTCTGGACTTGCATGAAGACAACCTTAGGAACTCAGCTAAATTTAAGCACTGCTTATTATCCTGAGACTGATGGGAAAATAGAAAGAGTAAATCAAGTACTTGAAGACATGTCGCGAATGTATGTTATGGATCAGCAATCACACTGTGAAAAGTATTTACCCTTAGTCGAATTCGCATACAACAACAGTTACCACAGTTCGATTGTAATGCCTCCATTTGAAGCTTTATAGAGCAGACCTTGCAGAACACCATTAAGTTGGGACATGTTAGAAGATCGAGTGATAATAGGACCAGAATTAATCCATGAAATGGAAGCACAGGTAAGACAAATTAGACAACGATTAAAGGAAGCACAGGATAGACAAAAGAGTTATGCTGATGCTCACAGAACTGATAGGAGGTATGAAGTAGGGGATCAAGTTTTCATCCACATCAAACCGAATAAAAGTACTATTCAATTCGGAAAAGGGACAAAGTTGTCACCCCGATTTATTGGACCATTTAAAGTCATGGAAAGAGTTGGACCTGTTGCCTATCGTCTTGCCCTACCACCTCACCTGCATAGAATTGATAATGTATTTCATGTTTCTGTATTAAGATATTATATAGCTGATCTATCTCATAATCTTCAATGGAAGGAATTGTAGGTATCGGACGAGGGAGTCGTATCGATCGAACCATTACGTATACTGGAACCATGGAGGAACCGCCTGGTGGACCAAGTTAAGGTCCAATGGGACAAGTATAGTCCTGGATCAACTACTTGGGAAAATACAGAGGACATATGTCAAAGATACCCTATTCTATGTCAATTTTGAAGAACTTTAAACTATGTTTAGTATATATTTACTTCACTGCAATCAGAGACTCAGAAACATTTTGAATGATTATAGATAAACGTGAAATTTTGTGACATAATATATGTTTAACTTTAGCTGGTACATGGATACCAAAACGATATATGTTGTTGATCTTACTAAATCATAGTTGTCAAAGTAAAGTTTAAAACAGTTAAATGATTTTACTTATGATAGGAATTAAGATATTATAAATATGATTTATTTATACATGTCAATATGATCAATGGAATAGAAATTAGGGAGTAAATACATTTTAAATGAAAGTCAAAAGACATGCATGGAATATGGCAAAATATGTTATATTGTCGTGTCATATGTGAATAATACATGAGTTATTTTGAATATGCTGATGCATATTTTACGAATGCATGGATAAGTGTATGATTGCAGGTAATAAACAGTTATCAGGATGACCATGTAATGACAGAACCTCAGAACAATTAAAGCTCAAAGTGATTCTATGATAGGGTATTAGCCCTAATTCTATTGGAAGGGGTGGAGGTGTTATGCACTGTTTATCCTCTGAACCCTGGAGTCATGGGAGGATTGTTCGAATCACACTCCCCTAGACGTGTGATGATGACTGCCGGATGCCTACTGGGAATCAGGTCGGTATAGCCGACGCTGTCACCTTAGAGTTTATGAATGGTTAGGTCAGTAAAACTGATGCCATGACATGCTTCAGTAGATGATGGATAGGATGGGAGTGGAAGAGATTAGGAAGGATAGGATGATTTTAGAATAGCTTGAGAACCTGGATAGGGCAAGACATGTCCATTAAAATCATAAACCTAAAACTCTAATTTTATAGTCTCTTGATATTAAAATGAAAATTTTAAAACCTAAGAAGGGGGTACTAATTACTATCATAAGTAATCAGATAAGATAAAAACTCCAACTTCGGGACGAAGTTTTCTGAAGGGGGAGTGTATGTAACGACCCATCTATAAATACAAAAAACGCAAGCATAATAGCAGGTATACGTACATGCATATGATAGCTACATATGCATGTGTCGCATACACCGCACTAGTATTTTATACTAAATTGATTATAAGTGTTAAATACCATGACTCTTTTCGGAAAAGAAGTTCTACTCATTCATCAATATCGCGTAATGTATGGTTAGATCAAGAGGACTATATATATATATATATATATATGCTCCAGAATATTGATAAAAATCATATTAATAAAATAGAATAAAGGTTAAGTATGGATATGAATAATTAATTAATATAAAGTTCTAAACTTTATATTAAAACAAATATAAATAAACTTCATATTAAAATAAATATAAATCAAACTTTGTAATATGATAAAAGTATATATATAAACATCATAAAGTTAAATGACAAACACTGTAAGTAAGGTTAATGATACGCAAATGTACCAAGGGTCATCTTTAAAAGATTATATAATTATCTTATGGTCTCAAAACGTGGAGAGGTGTCGTAGTAGGAGAAGGATTGAAGGGATCACAATATCCTAACATCCCCCCTTAAGAACAACTTGGGATAGGATTGAAGGATTTACAAATATGACACAATAGGAGAAGGAAGGAGGCACTAGAGCCTATCCCCCCTTAGTAACAACTTCCTGAACTCCAAGAATATATTGAAGTTTAGTGAACTTCGCCTCTGTGAGAGCCTTTGTGAAGATGTCTACAACTTGATCATCTGTTGAACAATATTGCACTTCAAGAACATGGTCATGAATGAGATTTCTGATGAGGTGCATGTGTAGTTCAATGTGTTTGTTGCGCTGATGCTGAACTGGATCTTTGCATAGCTGAATGACACTTTGATTATCACACCAAAGTGTAGTCGGATGCTGCTGCTGAAAACCAAACTCTGATAGGATCTGATGAAGCCACAAGCCTTCCTTACTAGCCTCTACGACACCACGATACTCTACTTCTGTTGAAGAAAGAGAAATGGTAGTTTGTTTCTTGCAAGCCCATGTAATAGGTCCTGAACCAAGAGTGAACACATAACCAACAATAGACTTCCGATCATCAGGGTCACCAGTCCAATCAGAATCAGTGAAACCAACCAATAGAGGAGATGCTTCAGCACTGTAATGAATGCCAAACTGAATTGTACCGCGAACATAACGAAATATTCGTTTAGCTGCTTTCCAATGAATTTCACGAGGGGTTTGCATAAACCGAGCAACAACGCCAACATCAAAGGAAAGATCAGGACGAGTATGGGTTAAATACAAAAGTTTTCCTACAAGTTGAAGGTATAACGTAGCATCAACTTCAGGGGAAGTACAAGTGACTGAAAGTTTGACTCAAGACTAAAAGGGAGAATGAGCTGGCTTACAATCTTCCATGTGAAAAAAGCGTAGAAAATCACAGGCATACTTGGATTGGGAGAGGAAAATACCTTCCTTGGATTGCAAGACTTGAAGACCGAGAAAATAATGTAAATGTCCTAACTCTGTCATTTCAAACTTCTTTTTAAGGCTGGACTTCACATGGTTAATAAGGTTGGGATCACTACCAGTGAGGATAAGATCATCAACATAAAGAACAAGAATGATAAGAGACTTGCCCTGTTTCTTGGTGTAGACAGTATGGTCAGAATGACACCTAGAAAAGCCAGATTCTAAAAGAAATCCATTTTGGCATACCAAGCTCGAGGAGCTTGCTTGAGACCATAAAGGGATTTCTTAAGACGACATACAAGGCTGGAGTCTGTTTGTATAAACCCAATAGGCTGTTTCATGTAGATTTCTTCATGCAAGTCCCCATGAAAGAAGGCGGATTTAAGATCCATCTGATGGACTTCCCATTTGAAAGAGGCAGCAAGGGAAAGAACAAGGTGGACAAAGTTCATTTTGGCAATGGGGGAAAAGGTTTCAGTATAAACAATGCCTTCAACTTGTGAAAATCCCTTAGCAACAAGTCGAGCTTTATGTTTATCAACTTTCCCATCTGGCCCATACTTGGTTCTGTAAACCCATTTGCATCTGACAAGTTTGCGCCCCTTTGGTAGAGGAACAAGATCCCATGTATCGTTTGCCAATAATGAACGATATTCTTCATTCATAGCTGCGTCCCAATGTGGATGGCCTGAAGCTTCTGCAAAGGTGTCAGGATCATAATTTGTTGACACTTGAGCCAGTAAAGAAGAGGCTCTTTCAAACTGAGAACGGGTACGGCGCTGATCTGTAGGATCACCGGCAAGATCACCTGCTGCATCTCGAGTAGCTTGGACCCATTTTGGAAGTGAAGGAACTGAAGGAGCTGAAGGATGATCCTGAGAAGGTGGGGGAGGATTGTCATCCTCACTTTCATCATCTGAAGAAGAAATATGTTCAAAGGTAGAAGAGATAGAGAGAGGTGGCACATGCGCCAAACTAGGCTCGTAGGCCGATTTATTTTCATCAAATTGTACATCTCTTCTAATTATAACATTTTTGGACTTAAATGGAATAAGTCTATATGCTTGGACATCTTCAGAATATCCAACAAAGATACATTTTTCACTCTTTGGTTCTAAAGCTTTACGTTTTTCATCTGGAATATGGGCCCATGCTTCACTTTCAAAACACGAAAGTGACTCACATCTGGTTTAATAGAGCTCCATGCTTCTTTTGGAGTGATGTTCTTTAAAGCTTTAGTAGGAGTGCGATTTAGTATGTAATTTGCACAGTTAATTGCTTATGCCCAATAGTTAAGACTAAGTTCTTTAGATTGAAGCATACAATTAGCCATTTCCTTTAAGGTGCGATTCTTCCTTTCAGCTACACCATTTTGTTGTGGAGTATATGGAACAGTATGTTGCATTTGGATTCCATGCTCAGTTCAAAAGTTGATGAAGTCGTTTTTAACATATTCTCCGCCATTATCTGATCTTAGCTTAAGAATTTGATGTCCAGATTGTTTTTCAACAAAGGCCTTAAAGGCTAAGAATTTGTTAAATACTTCACTCTTGAGTTTTAAGAAATATACCCAAGTGCATCTGGAGAAATCATCAATGAAAGTTAAGAAATACTTGTAGCCAGAGAAGGAAACAACTGGAAGTGGACCACATAAATCACTATGCACAAGCTGTAAAGGGGCTGAGGCGTGCCAAGAGGCACGTTTTTCAAAACTGTCCCGATGATGTTTTTCCGAGTACACATCCGGAACAAACACCATCTCTGCAAGATACCATAGGAAGACCTGTCACCATATTTTCTTTACATAGATGCTGAAGGGAGCGATAGTTTAAGTGACCAAATCGCTCATGCCAAAGTGTGCTCACTTCATCATTATGAGCAACAAATACTGAGGGAAGATTTGATGACCCAAAGTTGTGAAACTTATACAACCTTGTGGAATCATCAGCAATACCAGTAGCTAGAATCTATTTAGGATCTCTTATATCCTTGATTACAACATCATGAGGTGAAAATTCAACGATTTTACCTTCACCTGAATGAGTTATCTGATATACAGATAGAAGGTTGGAGGATAAGGTTGGAACACATAATACATCATTAAATTGACCATTGTCTATATGAACAGTTCCAGTCCCTACAACACTAAGAGATCTATCATCACCAACATATATATTTTTGGTGTTACATCATTTAAAGAAGAAAACATGGCTTTGTTTTTGGCCATGTGATAAGAAGCTCTAGAATCAATGAGCCACTCATGAGAATGACAGGAAGAAGATACATTTAGTGCATAGCCAGACTGAGATGATTGACAACGACATGCAGAAAGTGCCATTCCTGAAGATGAAGTTGAAGTTGAAGTAGAAGAATGCTCCACATGGATGTTATGTTTCTTCATTGCGGCTTCCAAGGCTTCCATCTTCTTAAAGCATTTAGATTCTAAGTGGCCATCTCGATTACAAAAGTTACAATGTCTATCAGTCTTCTTTCATTTGTTTTTATTCGTCTTATCATTTTGCTGAAATGATCTTTCATTTTGAGGCTGAGTATTGCTTAGGACCCTTGTTTGGTTTAGGACCATTCTTTTTAGGATATGACTTCTTAGGATTCTTTCAATTTGGTTGCTGCTGGGTCGGACTAACGCTTTCTTGGAAGATTTTCCAAGATTAAGAAGACCAAGGTGTAAGAGTTTTTCTTGTTCTCTTATTAAAGAATCACAAAAAGATTCAAAGGAAGGGGTCTTGTAGTCATTTTCTTGACAAATGAAAGCTTCCCTTGTAGAATGGAAGGTGGAAACAAAAACAGAGTAGGCTGGTCCCAACTTAGGAAGAATGCAATAAATAAGGGCACTATCTTCTTTCTTAACCTTAACACCTTCCAAAAGAAATCTAAGGGTCTTGAACTTGGACAAGAAATCTTCAATGCAAGAAAAATCATTAGGATCCAATGTAAGCAACTCATTTTCAAGCTGATGGGCTCTAAGTTCATTTTTAATCCCAAAAACTTTAGTAAGCTGCTCCAATGCTTCATCAGGAGTATCAAGTTCAACAATATGGAATCGAAGATCAGGAGAAATAGACATCCCTATCAAACCACGTGCTTGATCTTGCCTATTTTCCCATTTGCCAACCTTGTCTTCATCTTTTCGCTTCGTCTATTGGCCCGTGGCGATTCGGTAAAGACCTTTACTTCTAAGTAAATCCACAATGTAGGACCACCATTGGAAGTAGTTAGTGCTATCAAGAATAACTTGGCATGAAATTTCCATTTTAAAAAAAAATGAAGCTAAGATGCTAAAAATAAGTGTTCCAATGGAAAGAGCTGAAAAATTAGGCTAGTTAAAAAAAAACAGCTCTGAAAAAGGCTTCCGAATGAAGAAGTTATGGCATTTTGAAAAAAAATTGATGAAGTGCCGGCAAAGTGCGCGAATGTGCGAAAATGAAAAAAAACGCCCCCACAAAAGGAAATTTGAACCCAAGACCTATACTCTCTTAAATTAGCTTTGAACCAAGTGAGCTATACAAAAAGATAGAGAGAGAGAGAGAGAGAGAGAGAGGGGGGGGGGGCTTTGTTTTATTTTAGTCACGGATGCTTTGGATTGCGTGCCTGCTTGAGAAAGCTCTTTTTCTCCCTACAAAACAAAAACAAAAAACCCAACATGGACATGCAAGAAAGCAAGCCTTACGGCTTAAAGTTAGCTTTACCCGGAAACTAAATATTTTCCTCAATGTTTCTGATTTTCCGAGATCACGCTAAGGTGCAGGGAAAAGAGCATACACATGAGAAAAATTCTTCCTTTCTGTTTCTGATTTGCCTAGATCGCAAAGAGTCGCAGGGCAAAGAGCATAAGCAGAAATGAAAGGTATAGATCCGGTAAAAAAAATAGCTAAATAAAACGAAACCGAAATAAACAGAGAGAAAATAACAGTAAACTGCAAATAAACATTGTGTACCTCCAGATCTAAAAAATGTCGTAGCTAGGGCTACAAGAAACCTTTTCGCGTGAAACGAAAGGGGTTGCTCACTGGAACAGATGCTCCCAACACAACAGAGCAGTACTCTCGGCCTAAAAGCAGTCAGAAACAGCAGATCTAGGAGATGGCAGTGACATGCAGTTCTACCGACTTCAGATTTCGATCAACAACGGACGCGACCCTCAAATATCTCTGATACCATGTAGGAATTTACAGGGTAAGTTCCTCAGACAGAACACCAAAAGGATACCGCTCACAAATAGATCACAGATCAATACACCAGTATTTTGACGTGGTTAAAACCCTCAGAGAGGGAAACAGTCCACGGCCTGCGCCAACGTGGCTACTACAGGCAATTTATTAATAAAAGAATGAAAATTTACATAAGCTTCTCTCATGCACGGTTGAACCTACAAATGACCCTCCATGCGCTTTAAATAGAATTCATGGACCAATCGGGTGTCAAGCCACGGATCAAGTGTCGGTAATACCGAGGAGAGAATGAACCGTCGGATCACTACATATCGTGACCGTCGGATTGTAAGTTACAAATGTACATAGTAAAGAAACACACTTTACCTAACTCTATACTAGAACAAGTTATACTTAACTATTCCTACGTGTCGGAATATCCTAACATGGGGGTTACTGTCCTACCTGAGTGAGGTCAAATCTCATTACATTCCATCGGTGAAATGTAGTAAGTAGGGAAAGCGGAGGATTGCATCTATTGTACTACCTTATTATTAGGGTTAGGATTGGGTTGCGTAGGAAGTTGAGGGCACATCAAAGGAGCACTCATAGGCACATTGGAAGGGAGTTGTTACTATTATTGCATTAATACTTGCACATGCATATAGTTTGGGAGAGAAGGTCCTCGCCAAGGTTGAGGCTAGGAAGGAATAGGCCACTTAGAGCAAGGTAGAGGATATTGAACCAAAAAGGGTTTGGGGGCTTCCATGAAACTATTGGGGTTTTTGTTAAACATTATTTACATTAGACCAAGAATTGAAAGGAGAAAAAGAGTCTTGCATCGTACCTGGTGGTCTAGGTTGCAAGGATTTTCAAATTCAACAAAGTAGGTGGCTTCAACATCTCCCCTACTTCCTTGTAAATCAACTTAAGTTGAGGTAATGAAGGAAATTGATTTGTGCCATTATCACATTCACATATGGTGCAACTATTGAGTAGGCATTCCCTCAAAGGGTGCTTATTTCTACACTGTGAGCAAAAAATGGTCAATGTTCACTCAGCCTCTCTCTATTTCTATTTTTTTTTATAATATCAATCTAGGAAGACATTGAACTCATGATGTCAAATTTGAAATTCTCTAACAAATTCCCAATTTCTGCAAAAGTTGTGCCATTATTTGTTCACATCAAAAACCTAGAAAATTCATCATGTGTCATGGTTTTTATTTCTAGTAGATCCTATGGAGCTCCTTCGATAAATATGAATTATGTCATCATAGGAATCCTTAGATATATCTCATTTACCCAAAATATTCAACATATTAAGGCTTTGATTCCTCATTCCCTTAATCAATATTGTCTTAAATATCTCCTTATCCAAAATTTTGTGTTGAGACTTTTGCAAACTGTACTGAAGGCGTTCAACATATTCCTCCAAACTCTGATGTAGTGTATGGGAAATCACAAATATCTCATTTTTCAAGTCCATATAATGACATTAATTCTAGTATATTTTTATAAAATCTTTCTTCTTTGCATCCCAGGTACCAATAGACCCTCCACTGAGTCCCATATACCATCTCAATGATTCCCATTTTAATGTGGCTAGAAACACCTTAAACTCTTGTTCTTTAGTGTTGTAGTCAAAACTTCTACAAATGATATAAAACACGAAAAATAATGTGTCGGGGCCTTCTAAGACAATACCTTGAAAAGTAGGGGGTGTAAATAAAGGCATGTTATTCATTAGAGCCTGCCCTTGAATATTCCCAATGGGAAAATAAAAAATAGTAAATGAACTTCTGGTGATGATATTTTGTTAAAAATTCAGAGGAATTGTTATAGGTGGTTCCTATGATGGTGGAGATTATTCTTCCCTTGGTGATGAGGGCTGCTTAGACTGCTCAGGTTTTTCAGCCTACTCAGCATGTTTAGATGGCTCTGATGATACTAACAAACCACTTTTATTCTCTATATCGGCAAGTTGTTTTACTACACTACCAAATTCTAAAGTATGATGAACAAACGATCATTCTTGAGGGGTCAATCCTTGATCAATTAAGTATGTATCCTCGTAACCTTCCTTCAGAATTTGATCCTCACCTCCTACTGCTATAGAAGGACTATAGATCCTAGAGCTTGTTTTCAAAGCTTCCTCAAACATTATCTGGTTTCCCAGGAAAGACGTATCTAGAGAGACTGGTTTATATGGGGTAGTTTTAATAGGTTCCTTCATATTTATCACCTTCCCCTAAGTGGAGGATTCTACCTTAGTCTTCGAAATAATTTCTTGTATGTAGGTTTTCCATCCCAAATCCTAATTATGTTTCTTCCTTCCGCTTCCTCTTCTACCTTCATGGTTAGTTTGTTTAGGGGCACCATATTTTTCTCCTTCACTACTCATGTAATGCAATCCTATCTAACCTGATTGAAGCAAGGCCAAGCTTGCTTTATTATGTTGAAGTTATGGGCAGGTTCTTACCTCTCATATTACCACACAGAACCCTCAAAATCAAGGACACATCTATCACACTTCTAACCAATGCATGCAAATAAAATAACCACAAATGCACCTCTAATAGCCTTCCGCGACAACGGTGCCAAAATTGCAGGTGAAACAATTGTTCCTTTAATTTAGAGCAACAGATTCACTCTTACATTAATTTTCAATTCGAGTAGGCGTTATTTTTACAAGGCTATCAAACAAATTCTATGCAAGGGAAAATGATAAGTATCATAATGAATCTCAAACCAAGGTCGTTGCAAACTCACTCTTAGCAAACATTCAAGTTATTACACTCTTCAACACAATGAGAAAAGAGTCACACAATTGTAGAATAAATCACTTTGTTATGCGACCACTCTCATTCACAAACAACACTCCTGTAAGACATTGATCACTCAATCAAATTTTGAACACAAACATTCAAAGAAAGTTCAATCCAATGTATAACAAAAAAGTAAATAAGTCAATGCAACACTAATAAGAGGGACCAATCCAAGGCTTATGTTGTCACACCATTCAAAAGCTCTCTACAATCAAAAACTCATAAATAAATTTGACAAAAAGAACAATCACATAACTGAGAATAATTAATACAAATAATTATTGTATCCTACTTAACCAGTGATCCCTACTAGGAAGGAGTGCCCTTCCTCCTTAGTAGGGGTTGGTGCACTAAATAGCATGCAAACTACTCAAAGAAAGATATGATGCCAAAAAGTTGACATTTTCATTAAAAAGCATTAGGATTATAGTGCTTGGTGCTTTCCCCTTTCTTCCAATCCTATTTTCCTAATTTTCTTCCAACAGTCTTTTGAAACATTGAAGGAAAAGTTAGTACAGGCACCAGTTTTGAGAGGTCCTAACTGATCTCTGCCTTTTCACATTTCCTCTGATGCTTCAGATTTGGCTATTAGCACAGCTTTAGGACAAGAGGAATATAAGCAATCCTATGCTATTTATTATATTATTAAGAATTTGTCTTCTGCTTAATTAAATTATACAGTTATAGAGAAAGAGTTTTTAGCTGTAATTTTTGCAATTAATAAGTTCAGGCACTATATTATAGGATATGAAGTATTTGTGCATACTAATGATTTTGAGATTAAACATTTGATGAATAAATCATTAACTAGTGGTAGAGTGACTAGGTTATTACTATCGTTGTAGGAATTTAATATTAGTATTGTTGATAGACCAGGAAAATTTAATGTTGGAGAAGATTTTCTTCCTAGATTAGATAATCCTCGTGAAGCAACTCCTGTTAATGATGATTTTCTAGACAAACATATTTTTTCTATTTCAACAGATTCCCCGTGGTTTGTTGACATTGCTAATTACACGGTTACTGGGAAAAAACCACCCCACTTGTCCACCCGTGAAAAGCGAAGTATTGTTTAGAAAAGTGTTGCATATTCATGGATTCAAGGAGATCTCTTTTGCAATAGTCTAGATCTGATTATCCGTAGGTGTGTAAGAGAGGAGTAAGTGTTTGACATATTGAAATTTGCTCATGATGAACCTTGAGGAGGCCACTTCACTGATAAGCAGACTGCATATAAAGTATTCTCTGTTGGTTACTTTTGGCCTTCCTTGTTTAAGGATGCCAAACAGTATGTTAGGCATTGTGATAGCTGTCAGCGAATGGGCCAGCCTAACCAAACCAATTAAATGCCTTTATGCCCCCAACTTATGATTGAGCCATTTGAAAAATGGGCTATTGATTTTATAGGGCCAATAAAACCAACATCATTAAGTAAAAAGCATATCTTGGTTTGTACATATTTTGTTACGAAATGAGTAGAAGCTAAAGTTATTTCTTTTGCTACAGAAAAAGTTGTTTTTTATTTTCTTTTTACTGGGATCTTTACTAGATTTGGTGTGCCTAGAGAAATTGTTTCTAGCAATGGTCGATAGTTTATTTCTAATCTGGTACAGGGTGTGATGGAGCAATACAAGATCTAGCATAGGAAATCCACGCCGTATCACCTGCAAGCAAATGGCTAGGTGGAATCCACGAACAAAGTGATCGAATCCATTCTAACAAAGACAGTAAATATGCATCGGAAGGACTTGGCTAAAAGATTACCAGAGGCTTTGTGGGCATACAGAACCACTTGGAGATATAGCACGGGACATACACCATATGAGCTGGTATATGGAAAATAGGTTTTGTTACCAATTGAATTCCAGATCAAAACTTTCAGAACTATAGTTCAGTTAGGACTAGATCTCTCTGAAGCACAATAACAGTGTCTTCTCAAATTAAATGAGTTAGATGAATTTTGTAGGGATGTTGTTCAGAAGAACATATTAATTCAGCAGCAACGTAAAAGGTGGCATGCCAAGTCTATTTAGGAAAAGCAATTCCAACAAGATGATTGGGTGCTCCTTTATGATTCTAGATTTAAAATCTTTAAATGGAAATTCCATACATGTTGGATGGGACCTTATGAAGTGATCCGAGTATTTGAGAATGGAGCAATAGAAGTTAAAACTATTAATGGAAAAAATTCAGTATTCTTAGTAAATGGACACAGGTTAAAGAAGTATTTTCAACCACCTACCAGGAAATATTTTACACAATAAGTCCAACAACAATTTGGGAAAGTAATGGTGAATGGTAATACCAACCTTTTGAAAACATGAATTATGTTTCTTCTTAAAAATAAAAATAAAAAAGATATAGAAAAAAGTAAAGAAAAAGTATTTTCCTGTAATTATGAAAATCAGTTCGCTGATGTGATTGCAGAAGGATCAACCTGAAAACCATCTTGCTGGCTGGAAGATCAAAAATTTCTAATAAAAAGAAAATGTTGCTTGAACTTTAGATATGCTAGTGACCACCAAGAAAAATCAGGTTCAGCAGAACCAACCTTTATACAATTGCGGTAATTAGCATGGATATTTCTACTCAAGTAATGCTTAGTTTTCGCTGGAGTTATTTTTTCTTACACCAGTGCAGGCAGACCTTCCAAAAAAATTTATGCCTTTCTTCATATTCCACTTTTGTAATATTCCCTCAGTTTTCTTCTTCATCCCATAATGATTAACCTTCCCACATTATTCTAAATTTACCCTGTCCGCTTCGAAAAATTCCCACTTACCCTTGAAATTTTTTTCCCTATCCCATTTATGTTTATTCACTCTTTTGGTACTATTCGTGGAATCCCTGTAATAGAATTCCTTCCAATTCTGAAAATTCACTTTTCCCACTTCTTTATTCCCTCATGAATTTGTTTCAGGATCTCACGCACTAAGAGCAAAAGGATATGCTCTGAAGCATCAAGAAAGGGCGAAGCAAATTTCCAGTATAAGTTGAGGAAGTCATGTGGAAGTCCAACCTATATTTTATTTAAATTCTTTGTTTTTATTTATTATGCTTGCACTAGTGCAAGCATGCTATCCTATGTGATAAAGCAAGTAGAATGGTACCTGCAAAATAGTATAATTTAAGTGGTGCAAGCAGATCAGTGCAAGCATGAACGCTATCAAAAACATAGTAGAAGTTATTCTTTTCATAGCATACAGCATAGAAAATTGGTCATCATGAAAATTTATATGAATTCCTTTCACTTAGCCGACAAGTACTTATTCTATCATACTAACTAGGACAAAATTATTTAAAGTACAAGGTGTTTTTATGTTAGAAATCGTGATCTTTTTTTAATGAATGCTAAGTTCTTTTTTGAATTATGAAGGAATACGGAAATGTTTTAACCATTTCTTGGACATAATTACCCCTCTCCGCCATAATCCTAGATGTCCTTCACACATAATGATTACCTCACATAGCCATTAAAACACCACCGCAAGTACCAATCCGGCCTGAGCTCAAAGTTGTCATGCATCTACGACGAATGAAACGATGATAATATGGAAAGGATGGTGGATAGTTGGATCTCTATTTATAAGAGCTGATTTCCCCGGTATTGCATGTAAAATTCTTAACTATTCATAGTCATTAAGCAGTGGTGCCACCTATTCGAAATGTACCCTTGTCTCTCAGTTAGGTAGAGCAGACTGCCGAGTATTACAATAGTCTTGGACTATTATGAGACTTGGGTTTTCTTTAGTTCTTGTAAAATTTTGACGGGCACGATAAAGAAGTGGATTTACAGTTTTGCCAAGAGTTTCAGAAACGGCCGAGTGAAAATTGAGCCTCTCAAATGTAAAGTCACATAAGAATTTATAGCAGTAGTGATAGGCTTGGAGAACACTCGTGAACAATGGTTTAAAAATTAGAAGCTAGGACGGAAGTGATAGCAGTGTTTCGTCATTGATAAGAAGATAGAGGTAGATTGGAAGGTAGGAGTTCCACGCAGTGCTTTGCAAGGACAGTGGAATCACCTCCTTTTCATCCTACAAAAGTTTGTGACCTGTGAGGGAAGATACAACCACACTTTGGTATATCATTTTAGGATGTTGCAGCATTTTGAAGCCAGCTGGCATGTCCTATGGAGGATAAATTTCCCCTATTTTTGGCTTAAGAGCTTGGAAAAAATGGCTAAAAGTGTGCAGGATGGATAGGCAGATCAGGCCGAAACGAGGCTATATCACCATGGCCTGATAAAAATTTTGGTCCTGAAATAGCTAGAAGTTAAAAGTATGACATGGGAGGCAATGTTAAAACAGTTGCACAAAGAGAGAGCCGCTGGAAAGGAGATTGACGACCCCACCAGCAAAAGCAAGGGCCTAAGTAAAAATGAAAAGGGGAGTCCTTCTTGCACCAGTGCAAAAAGGAAATGATCTGAAAAAGCAAAAAAGGCTCCATCTTCAAATCACAAGACAGCTAGTGCACTAGTTGAAGAGACTCCTTCTACACCACCAGTATAGACACAGACCCTCGAAAATGACAGCCTATCATTCCTTGTGGATCCAGCAAAATTTGCATAGGTCGAAGATGATGCTTTGTTAGCCAATTTCATTAAAAAGCTCCAGAAAAAGAATAAAGTATCTGATGTAGGAAAAGAATCATAGTCCCCACAGGGCGTTGAATCCTCTCCTTCTCCAATACAAGAAGAAGCACCAGTGTGAGAAGAAGAACCGGAAGAAGAACCATACAATGAAGAAGCAGAAGAAGAAGAGGCAGAATCCGAAGAAGAAGAGGCAAAATCTGAAGAAGAAGACGAAGAATCTGAAGAAGAAGAGGTAGAACCCACAGAATAAGAAGCAGGAGGAGAAGAACCCACAGAAGAAGAAGCAAAAGAAGGAAAGGTAGGAGAAGAAGAACCAAAGGAGGAAGAACCAGAAGACGAAGAACTAGCAGAGGAACAACTAGAAGAAGAGGGACTAAAGGAAGAAGAGTTTCCTTATGTAACCATGGTGGATATTGAGGTCCCTGAGGAAGACACAGCCCCTGCCAAAGAAGAAGATTTGGTAATTCCTGCTGCTCGGGTAGTTGAACTAGAGCTTCAAGTCCAGAACTTAGAACAGCTTATAGCCAAGGCACAGGAGGATAAAGAACAGAGTAGAGGAGAATTGACAGCAAAGATTTAGAAGAAGAAAAGATAAGTTAAAATCTGGAAGTAACAAGTTGCGCAATGTTTCAAGTGATTGAAAAAGGTGACAAAGAAACTAAATAAAATCAAAAAGAAGAAGTCATAAATAATGCAGGCTGATGACATTATGACAGAGCAGGATTGGGCTGGAATGCTCAAAGTTTTGAAGTTTTTTGCAGTAGTAAAGAGTTATGTGAGGACACGCAATAGTTTAGGGATGGAAAGATGTTAGCCCCCTAATATTTTCTCTTTTTTCCATTTTCCCCTTCCTAAATCACAACCATTTACGATTGTTTTACCTCTCTTAGACACCCTCATCTTGCACTAGTTCAAGAACGATGACATATTTTGTATGAACTTTATATTTCATATTTTTAACTGAACTTAGCATTAATTAATTATTTATTACATGATTTCTTGCTTATAATCACTCTTGTAACTTATTGATATCTCCAATGTTTATTTGGTAGCCAAGTGCTTACCGTAACCATTGATCCTAGTGCAAGATCGGATCTTGCACCGGTGCTATCACAACAAATCCTTGCAGTAGATCCGAACCTCCTTGATTACCACCTTGTTTCGAGCAGCTTTAGCCATGACAGTAGGATCGATCTAAAGGAAACAGAGCTTCAACCATGATAGCAAGATCGATCCAAAAGTAGCCAAGATTGAATTTATGAAGAATGAACAGCTGGAGAGTGGCTACGACCAGTTTTGTTGAACTGTCTAATTTTGAAGGAAGAGAAGCTAAATTCTGCATATCGGTTATGTAATTAGTTAAATGATATTTTTGGCCTTCGGCCAAAGATCTATATAATTAATAATGTAAATAGGATGAGATAGTTTTTTATAGAAGTTTGTATAGAACAGAGACACAGCCAAAGAGGCGTAACAGGCTTGTACTTTGTAATCGCCCAAATTTGGGCTGGACTATGTATTCACGCATGTATTTGCCTCAGTGAATTAATAAGAAGAGAGCTCTACCTCATGTTTTATAAATCGTATTTTTTTGTTTGAAAGCTAATGAATTAATAAAGTATTGAGCAGTGTTTCTATTTGAAAGGGAAATGCACTAGTTGGATAGGGCCTAGCCAACCTAGCACGTTTACCCTATTTCCTGTTCCTTGTAATTTATGTCTATATTGTCAAGTGTGATTTAATTTCAAGCACATGTATTCCTATTTGAGTGAAAGCGGATCTACTATGTGAAGTAGTTAAATTTCCTTTTCCTGCACCTGATTTCAGATTGGTTTTCCTACCTGGTCCAAACAGCAGAAATAAACCTACACCAGTGCACATTGGTGTGCTATTCCTTTTTTGTAGTTGATTTCGAATGGGTTTTCCCACCTGGTGCAAGCAAGAGAAATAAATTTGCACCATTATATTTTGGTTTGTTATTCCTTTTCTACAGTTCATTTCGGATTGGTTTTCCCACCTGGTCCAAGCAGGACAAATAAACTTGCACCAATGCACGCTGGTGTGCTATTCCTTTTCTACAGTTCTATTTTGTTGGTTTTCCCCACCTAGTCCAAGCAGGAGAAATGAACCTGCACCAGTGCAGATTGGTGTGATGTAGCAAGCCTTTCTAGTTTACTTCTCGCAATTTTCTTGCTTTCATTAAATACTTTATGATAAGATAAATTATATGGATTGTTTCTTTATTTCTGCACTCTATCAAAATCAGAAACATTAATTTTTGTGTGCAATTTGATTTCACAGTATAATAACACTTGCAATAACTAGGCACTTATTTTAAGAACTAAATGCTAAATGCAAGAAGCTCTGATCTCATGCAAGAACTAGTTTCTTGCCACGGGATCTGAGTGCTCTGAACCTGAAAAATTTTAAGCCCTTGCAGGAAGTAAAACGCTTTTAGTAAAGACACCATTTATACCCTCTGCATAAATCTTTGTTCCTGCACTAATGCAAGCTGACTACGATAGTACAAGACAGATTAGTGAAAGAAGGAAATCTCAACATAAGCAGGTTTGAAGGGTCCATCTGATGAGACTGCTAAGTGTCTCTGCTAAAGAAAAACACACACTCACTAGTTAATCAATAGTTAGCTAGAGTGATTGCCCCTTTATTTCTAAATCCCCTTTGCAAATGCATTTTTAATTGTTCCAGTCTTAGGTTATTTTGATGGTTCAAGTTTCCTTTTTCTCTTTTTAGTTTGATTCTGTAATCTTTCCTTTAAAGTAAGTAGGGATTGACATTAGAAATATTCATACCATATTTGGCATTGCCTGTGCTTCATCTCTAAGTTTACGAATCCCCCAGGTTGATAATTTAAGTGTTGAGCAGTTTGTTTAAGTGTAATTCCTACGCCCAACAAGTTCTACCTCTATCTCTCCCAAAAAACTATGATAACAATTTCAAACACGTTATACATGATCTTGGAAAATATATGAGGTAAGTGGAGATTTATGTGCAAAGTGTAATTTGTTCATTAAGTTGTTGTACAACTTATATTTGACTACATGTGTTTTACTTTTGATCGTGTACTATATACTTTCTTTGTTGAAACATGTGATTTGGTTGCTTCATTTGTAGATGGTTTTCATCTAAAGAAATTGATAAAGAAGACAAAATATTGGATGAAACAAATTCGTCATCTAATGTGTGAAATGAAAAAGTATCGACCTTCGACATTTTTCAATGCATAAGTACACTAACTCATACACCAAGTCAAGGAGATTTAAAAGTATGTACATGTACACACAAGGTCAATGTGTATGGTTGGGAGGGAATTGAAATCACGAAAGGAGTTGGTCATACAGGTATCATGCCCGGAAGGTTTTACGGTAGAGGGATATATGGTATATCAAAACATGGTTTATATTCATCAATATCATATTTTTTATGGGCCATTTTTCCACATCTGATAAGTGATCCTCCTAATGGGATCAATCAAAATCCTATTCCCCCTTGTCACCATATTACACAAATCCCTAAGCATATACCTTTCATTTCCAAGATTTTCAGCCCTAAACAACTTCATTTGAGCCTGTTTAAGGACTAATGCTCCATTATGGCCTGCATTGGTCACCAACAAGTTGCTCCACTTTGCACCTGTGTTGGTTCTGCAAATCAAGGAGAACGATTGGTATTCTAGAAGCTTCCCCTTCTAAGAGTTTCCAGAATTTGTTTCAACTACTTACCTTGGATAATACATTTGGATTCTATACTTCCCTACATTGGAGTTTTCAGCACTTGTCCTCTGATCCTATCAGTCTATTAAAGGTGGATCTATTACCCTATATTGGTAATTGGATAAGAACTCCCAACTTACCATACTTATCTATATATTCCCAACCATCTATGTGGTTGGCAATTGGATTTTGGAGAGTTATTCTTCCTTTATGCTGATGTAGTGAGTGGCCATGATTTCATGCATTTAGGGTGATTGGAGGTGCATATTGTGACAAGGAAAGGAGAATACAACAACTTGGAGGATCTCTTCTACAATATCATCTACTACTTATTCTTGTAATATCCTTCTATTATATTAATGCAAAGAATTAATTGTTTTCCTATATATGATGTTGTTATTTCATATATTTCAATACCATATTCATCTATTGAATGAAGTACTTAGATGATACGACATAAATCTCATAGTTCCTTGGATTCTGTTATTTGACTATGGAGGCTCTAATTTTGGCATTCAAAGCTGGAATTGGAGCTTCCAACCTAAAGAAGGAGAAAAATGTGTGAAGGATTCCAGGGAGGCCTCACTCCATCATCTATTTACTTTAAGGAAAATTATTGTGTTCCTTGTCTCTTTCTTGTTCTAGGTTACCGACTCACCTAGGGGAGATACTTTTGTCAGTAATCGTAAATATCATATAACAAATTGGTGACTCCGCTCGGTAACGAAGGATTCCCTTGGTGGTTTCCTTGTCCATTATGTTTGATTACCTCCTTGACATACCTTTGTTATATCATCCAACCAAGAAAAAACCTAGAAAGTAATTTCATTGAGTATTTTTTGCAATTTTTGTGTCAGAATCCTTTTCCCCCAGCGCAATGCACCCCTTATGTCTTTAACAGAGCATTGTACCTCATCCTCACCCACTTTGCACCAACATTGCAACGCACGGGTGCCTCCTTTGCACCACTGTTGCTC